>BLKR01001173.1:40000-146596 GCA_011170035.1 Teleogryllus occipitalis | reverse complement strand
ATATATATATATATATATATTCTAACGCCCCCCCCTTCGTGGGGACTGCTCTTTCGAGCTTTGAAAACTCTCAGCGGGCAGGATCTTTTAGGGTATGAGAAAGTAGCACACCCAGACACAAAATTAGATAAAACAATGATATATTCTGAAATATGGCACAAGAGATTCTTTACACTTGACACTCAAGTTGAAAATCAAATCAAAAGAATTTACAACACAAAAAAATCTTTACTTAATGATTTGCTCGTTATATTGTGACTAATTACCTCCTAGCACCCGTGCACGGATTTTTGCTAGATTGTTAAATCAAGTGAAATTGAACTTTCCCAGACTCCTGGGATTGATTACCATTACACGTTATCTGGGATCTTATCGCTAATTTTACACACAATAAAAGGAGGAACACTAATCAAATATTTACACAATTTCTAAATTGAATGCATTACCGTCGTACAAGGTTAATTTACTTCGCCGTGAATCAAATCTAAGGCGATCTTGCAAAGTTTAATGTTCTTATCTATCGCTATCGCTATATCGCCGTCCAAATTCCGGTCTCCCCACTTTGGTTTTATTCAAATGCGGGTTACCTTTGCAGCTGCCCAAGCCCCCGGGTTACGCACCGCCGTCGCGTCGTCGAGGTCGCTGCTCAACTCCAGCCGCGCCGCCGCTCGCGTTTCCCAAATGTCCTAGGAAGCCGTCTCCGTAGCCCGCTACCAAATTGCCGAACCAGTCTTCTATCGCTCTCGCCGCCAGTTCCCGACCAATCTTCCTTAGCTCTCGCCGCCAGATCCAGAATAATCTTCTTTAGCTCTCGCCGCCAGATCCGGAATAATCTTCTTTAGCTCTCGCCGCCAGATCCCGACCAATCTTCCTTAGCTCTCGCCGCCAGATCCAGAACAATCTTCTTTAGCTCTCGCCTCCAGATCCGGAATAATCTTCTTTAGCTCTCGCCGTCAGATCCAGACACGCGCACGCGTATTTCTCAGTCTCTCGCGTGTGTTAACGTGTCGCTCCACCAGCGCGTTGATTATCTAATACGGTTCACAGTCACGTTTACTACTCCACTCAATTCTCACTTATTTCAGCTCACGTTCTCACAGTCAACGTTTCTTTAATTTATGCAGCCTCGTTACAATTTCACTTTGCTGCTTTCGCCGCCTCAATACTATAACGGTCTCCTCCACTACTGCTCGTGGTATTATTCACGACCCCGCGTCTTCACTACGGAAGCTACCTCTCACGTCGCCGTCTGATTCAAGAAGATCCAACTCTTCGCCGCTCCGCTGTATAAATGCGGCCCTGACGTCATAGTACACCCCAGGCGTGCCACCCCCACGTCAAGAGTACCCGGCCGCCGCTTCTGGCCGCAACTGACAGGTAGCGCCTTTTTCGATCTCTGGCTGCTTTTCCGGTGTTCTCACGTACTTTCCGTCACCGCCGATGTTGCGTGGGTGCTGTGGGGTTTGTGGCCAGGCCACGAACGTCACAATATATATATATATATGTATATATATATATATATATATATATATATATATATATGTTCTAACACACCCACCTACTACCTTCCAGCACGTGGTGAGAGCGTGATAGTATGAATGCTCGTGAAGCGAGCTTAAAATTCTCAGGAAGCAGGATCTTTTGGGTATGAGAAAGGTCTGAACCCTCGACACAATGAATCAGATAGAATACGAATAAAATGAGCATATATATGCAATGAAAAAATTACAGTGACACAGTTATATAATAGGATTATGCACTTTAAATAGTTGGTCACACAAAAACAAACAAACAGAAAACAAAGCAAACAAAAAAAATTGGCGTCACCTCGACTGCCTGAACACATTTTGACCAACTACAATTCACAATTTGCTCATTTCTCTTTCTGAATTTTCATCTACCACATTATTTTACTCTTTCTACTCTCTAGTTTTTCCGTGCACGACTTTTAAAATGAATTTTACACTTGTTTTAAGGTATCCCGTTCACAGGTGCTAGCCTTGGGCTTCGCACTCACTATAACACTGTGAACTCTAAAGAGCAAAAACAATAAAACGTAACGTACACGTCGCTTAAAGCTGACCCCTTTACATATCACAGAAAACAATTACTTTTAACACAATACAATAAACTATGACTTTTCCAGATAACGTCAACAGTACAACATGTGAAAATCATGAATTATTTAAGTAAAATTGTACAAGGTATGGCCTCTTTGAATGAATTGAATAACATGCGCAGTAAATGAACTTGAAACTGCCACTCACATCGTTCGGAATACTTCTCTCACCTATTCTGGACTTTTCACCCACTTTGAACACGAATTCTCGTGTATTTACTGCTATTCTCTTTCCCATCTGATCACCGCATAAAACTTGCCAGTTTTTTCACCTCATCAGCTCCGCATCGCTCGCCTGTAGGTGACCTTGTGGATTTTCTGCCGCTCGCAGTCTCGCGTCTTCGCTTGCTGTCCCACGACGTTACTAGTTTCCTTCTCTCGAACTCTGAACTCCGCCAAGCCTCCAATTTCTACACCCTTCTCCCGTTCTCCGGACTCGAACGATTCTCGTCCCAGTCCAAATCTTTCTCACCTACGCTTCGCTCTTCCTGGGGTCGTCCTTCTTCTTCTGCCGCGCCTCGTACAAGTTTGTTCGCGCTTCCAGCCTCGAATAATTAATGTTGCTGAAGTTATGCTTTAAATGATCGGCCTACCTACCACACTTTGTGCGTGTGTGGTCTCAGTGTGCAATATGAGATGCTGGATTTAGTTAATGTCCTTCTGCGCGAATTTTACAAATTTGAAATTACTTCGAAGACAAACAGTCACTTCACTTGCTCTCTTAAATATTGTGAATGTTAATGCGAAGAATGTTCGTGCACTCCACTTCTTAATTACATCACTTTCGAAGATCCGCTTCTCAAGCTAACTTTTAACTACCAAGTTAAAATAAACCCCTATGTTATTAAGTTGCAATCGCCTTCAGAACTCAGTCTAGTCGCCGTCGCTGCTGCAATCGAAGAGCTCAGTCTAGTCGCCGTCGCTGCTGCAATCATAGAGGGCTCCTCCGAAGCGCGCCGCGATACTTATGGTACTCGCGCCTGGGGAAATTTTGGAGGGGTGAATATTCTCCTCTTTCGTGACCTCCCGGAAAAACATTATTCGCTTGTTCGGGCGTCAGAGTTCAAAAAGCTGTGGGTAAATGGCGCGTTTACAAGCCATCGCTTCGCCGCGCACCATACTCCTCTCTGTTCGTGGGCTTCTTTTCGTAGCTGATGGTGGCGTTGTGGGGTTGTCTAATTCCATGACGTCACAATATATATATATATATATATATATATATATAAGAAGCTAGCTTATCGCAATAGGCTTAAAAAGTCGATTTCAAATATGTGTGTATCTTCGTATTTAAGGTTTTTAGAAATTGATGTGTTTTTGTAACATATTTTTCTATTGAAGTAGCACTTTTGCATTCGACCTTGCCTGGTCTTCGCTGAGAAACTACAGGAAAATATATCGTGAATGGTTATGTCTACTTTCCGAAAACGCTCAAAGACGACGTACTACGAGTAGATAACAGGACGAAGGCCTGGAGTATAAAATGCGCCGCTGGGGTAATGATAGCGCACTTCTACCAGATTCTTAGAGCATTCATTTCTTCTGATTCTTATGATTAATAAGAATTAATCATTTATTTTGTATTCTTTACTTAAAATTTATTATAGAATATGTTATCACAATTGCCAAAATAACAGAATGTCAAATCACAATTGTTACAATTGTCAAAATAACAAAATAACAGAAATTTCCGTGACAAAACAAGTACTTTCCGGAATCCTGTAAGCAGCATTTGAGTTTTCCTTAGACGAAGTCATCTTTCGGCAAAATTAGTATGGAAGAAAGTAGTTGTTATTGTGCTCAAGTAAATGACCGCGTTTGTCTGAAGGACAGACTCGCAAAGTTCCCCATTTAATCAGCAGGAATGGGCGAATGGAAAATCACCGCTCCAATGGAAAAATACGTTACAAAAATACGTTACATCAATTTCTGAAAAACGATTCGCTTAAATATGAAGAGATACATATATTTGAAATCGTCTTTTTAAACCCATTACGATACGCTAACATTTAATATAGGATTCCATTAAAAAACGACCTTATATCGTCATAGTAAGAAATCGTACAAAGACGAAGTATGCTGTACTCAGGTAGCTCTTGTTTAAGCAATCGACTATCCAGACAGCATCGTCGTATCTGGCACGGTTGAGGAGATACGAGAGGTGTTAACATTTTCTTGTTCCACTCTCTCTCTCTCTCTCTCTCTCTCTCTCTCTCTCTCTCTCTATATATATATATATATATATATATATATATATATATATATATATATATATATATATATATATATGAATATTCGTACACTTTTTATTAATTACTTATGAACACCTTTCCATGTTTCAGAAAGAAATAATAGCAGAGTATCACTGAATCTAAGTGGACACTGACTGAAGAGTGATGTAACAAGCTGCTAGAGCAATTTGGATATAAAAGAAAGTTTCCTGTTTTGAAAACTCACAGAGGAGATATTCTACTCATCATGCCAGTTGCTGTGGTTCATTTGACTTAATGCATAGCTGTAATTGTCTTCAATGTGGGTCGTGTTCAAGAGTTCCAAGGACACACACACACATTCATAACATCAAGTAAGTCATATTGTTTTATTTATTAACATAATGAGTACAAAATTGTGAAAATATAAATGAATTAGAATTTGAAGAGTAGGACATGGATATTTACATTTTTATTTAAAAAATACAATATCCGTCCTTAATTGTTTCCTGTATGTTTGTATATTTATTGTAAACTAGAGTTTTATAAAATATATACAACGCAGTACACTTCAGGATTTTGTTTCATTTGAAAAAAATCAAATTTCATTTTCTCAATTAAAAAAAAAAAATAAGCATACGAGTTGCATTTTACAAGAAGATACACACACAAGGGATTCCGAAACGTATTCTTGCATCGAATCCTGTTAAAAGAATGGTTTGCTTCATCAAGCCCCTTACATTTTTCTCTGCAATATAAAGCACACAATATTGCATGCAAATGACTTCAACAGAATTTCCTGAAGCTCTTGTTGCAAAACAAATACCTCAGATTCTACGTTACATTTCATGAAAAATAGCATATCCAGTTTTTCCGCAAACAATTTTGTCGTCGAGAAAATTGAGATTAAATGTTACGCTGGAGCGCGAAATTGAAAGCAGCTGCCGTGTCACCGGCGCGGCGTCTGCTAGCGGGGCTGGGAGTGGCGTCGTTTCTCCACGATTTCGGCGAAGCCGTCATATGAGGAAAACAATGCTTGCCGCACAGATTTTTAGAGTTCTTATAAATTGTTTTTGATGTTGATTAAGAAGGCGTCCCTCTTCCGTTTGTCCACTGGTTGGCACTATTTGGCTCAGGGTATACACCGTCTGGTGGGCATTTAAATAAACTGCTCATTTATTCGGCACTGATTGGCTAGTGGGCTCGGAACACGAAAGCACGTGAAAGTGGATGGTGGGCTTGATTTGATTTATTTTCGTCAATAAACTCGTCACGCCTCAATCAAAGGTCGCCTGGGATGTTCTCTTGCGAGTTCATCTGCCCATTACTTCAATCCATACAACATGATAAAGTGAGTTACAGAGATAAGTAGTCTCCCTTTCCTCGATCTCGGTCTTACAATTGCCATGAGCTTGCTCAGTGTCCCTGTCCGTTACTTGTGAAACTCTTATCATCTGCCCGTCTTAGATGCTCATGAAAGATGAGTTTGGTAAAACCCAGGAATTACACTAAATAAAGGCTGTGGCCTGATAACATCCGCGTCGACATTCATGGGGTTTAGCGTTGGTGTTTGTTTTCATGTCAAGAAGACGAACTCCGTCTGGTTGCTAGACCGAGTTCGTAGTCTTCCATCCATTCTCTAATGCTTTTCATAACGTTTAATTTGCAATGGAGCTCTATATCAGTATGTCTCTGAATGATCACTGCAATGTCATCGGCGTACACCATCAAGGCTCAGTTACGAGAGCAGCCTAAGGCGTTGTGGACGAGTTTCGTCTCCCTCAAATAATAGTTGAGGATTTGTAAGATGTAATGTGTCATTTTAAAGTTTTTCTCCGAGCCCAGACACCCAGGCAAAAAATCTATATATAAATAAAAGGGAATGTGCGTATGTGTGTCGCATAGAGACGCAAAAACTACTCGACCGATTTCGCTGCAATTTTCACAGTTTTTTAGTATTAGGAGTGTTTAACCCTAGATTACAAAGACGACCTGTTCCAAGCATTATTACAAAGACATAGTCTGACAAACTATCTTGTATACAAATGTAGAAAAATTTATTTTTACAACCAAATGCTCAATTTAATGGATTTAACATGATATAGAGTTACAAAACATATTTTAAAGGTGTTTATGGATACACGTAAATGACTCACAACAGACGCTCGCTTGGTGCTATATGGGTTTTGAGAAGCGTGCGCAAAGTACCTCGTCGTGTTACCTTTGTTATGATCGTCATCGTCCTATTATGATTGCTAAATGTTCAGAACAAAACTTAAATGCTACAAGACAAGGAGTTTGCATTGATTATTTTCAGTATTATTCAATATAGTATCAAAAATATTACTGATATAACTACAAAGACGTAGTCTACTGGTCGACGCGCGTTAAATTGGTTACCCCACAAATAGGTATGCGCACAACGATACGTGTATTTCACTAGCTAGTCACACAATGAAGGTACCCAAAGGTTTAGAAACGGAGAGGGGTGGGGTGGGGAAGCTTTCAGCACCAGTTGCATCGTCTGACAGACGACGCCTTTATTCTCTAGGGTTAAGAGTGGTTTCAATTAAATCGGACATGTGGGGGCGTTGTTGATGATTTATTCGTTTACTTTTTTTCGACGGCTTAAGCGTCACTGAAGTATACGCAATGAGCCGCACAGGAAAGGATTAAGCGCATCTTCACTGAATACACGTATTCTGCCCCTGCGATTGTAAAATACAGGCCGGAATTATCAATTGAATCTCGGACAATGAAATCAAAATTTTCCAAGATCATTCATAGCGTACGCATGCTCAAATTTGAGGGAGAACGTTTTAGCAATAGGCTACTTGACAACCATGTCCAAACCAGGACGTAGAACAAACCCTTATTTGCGAGGAATGCTATCATCTATTAGATTTTTTTGCACAGCTTAGCGTAAATCGTGATTAACAATTACGTGTCCAGCAGTGTGTGATGTGAAATACACTGCCATAGTGAAGCTTTGCCGGGTCCACTACTTATAATAAAAGAAAGGATCTGAGATACTAGATTTTGTCTTTATTGTCAACAAATGGTATAGCCGAATAAGATGATGAAAACTGTCCTCAAAGAAAATCGATAATCGAGATGCTCACATGAAAGAGAAGAAAAAATGTCGTAGATTCACAAAATATCAGTCTCCGAGGGCAATCTGTTGCAGAGATTGCTTTAGATGATCTGTTGCAACGAGAAACGTGTTTTCATGTTTTACTTTATTTCTGAGCATCTACCAGGCTGGAAAAATTGGAGATACGAGGGATTAAGTTGAATTTGAAGATATTTTGTCAACCAATTCTGACACCAAATTCAAATAGAAAAAAGTAATAACTTTTTAAAATGGATTTTCAAGGTAATAACGTTGGAGTACTGTCTCAATTTCCCCCCTAGAATGTGTCCTATAACATTCTATAATATATATTTTTTCAGTTTTTTAAACAATGTGGACGAAAGTGAAAGAAAATTAACACCAATTCCATTAGTTCAAACATTTGAAATAATAAATATTTATAGTTTTCAAATGTCAATCATGCTTGTTGGTATTTTTTATTCAGAATTCAACTATGCATAGTAAGAGTGCTATGCATAGTAAGAGGGTTGTGAAGCTCAAGGAAACGTGCGCAGATTATATGTCTCTCCATACTTTAGATACAGTTTTTATTGTTTTTAGACAATATTTTTTTAATAAATTAAAAAAAAGTAAATGAATGAATTAAAAAGTAAATAAATGAATAAATAAGTAAATAAATGCATAAATGCATATCCCTCCCATTGGACACCTATTGCTAGTCTGTTTTCCTTTTAGTGTTAATTCCAATTTTTAAGGTCATCCGACTTCACACTTTCCATGACTGACATTTCCTAGATACATTTTTAGTCTTTTCCCTATTGTAGCATAATCAATTTTTTCCCTAATCCTTTTCCATCTACAAATATATTCTCTCCATCCCAAACAACTTCTGTTTTACCATTAACAATATACCATCCTTCCTCTAAAATTGCAATAATTGTTCCCTTGCCTAATTACAATATTATCATTTGAGTAGTTCTGTACACTCCTCATTACTTCCACGCTATATCGTCCATTTCATATTCTTGCCTTAAAATCCCCCCTCCAAAAAACAACTGAAGCTACGAGACACATTGGACGCGCCACACTTTCCATCGATTAGCAGAAGAGAATACAAAATAATTGTCTCAGTTACCAGATTGGTTAACCCTTGAATAGAACGATGAAGTGAAAAATAAAAAACTTACAAATGTAGAATAGTTATATTATCAATCAAATAAAGCAAATTACTTTTCTTTAAATCTATTACAAATTAATGTTTGGAGATTCAGAAGACTAAGGGAATATGTTATTCATAAGACCCAGAAACCTGGTCCTACGTTGGTACGACTTTTGCTTCATCGAAGAGCACACCTGGGATTCTCTCTCTAGCTCAGTCTGCCATGACAGTGGAAAGAGTGTGTCGTCCGTGTATTTCCGCCGCCCTTGGTTACGCTAGGAGTGAGAGCTGATCTCCCAGCCAGCTCCTCTGCCTGCGGTTTCCCCATGTCTTTCCC
Source organism: Teleogryllus occipitalis (assembly GCA_011170035.1). Taxonomy (NCBI): domain Eukaryota; kingdom Metazoa; phylum Arthropoda; class Insecta; order Orthoptera; family Gryllidae; genus Teleogryllus; species Teleogryllus occipitalis. The sequence continues at coordinate 137,680 of BLKR01001173.1, read as the reverse complement.
TCCAGACTCACGCCTAACGCTGCACTCGCAACACGGGGGTTGTTTTCGCAGAGTGAACCACCGAACCCCACTAGGCCCCGCAAGGCGCCGACATGCGGAGTTGCGGGGGTTGCGGTACATCGAACCGTTGCGGTGTAAATTGAACAATTGATCGAATTTTCCGCTGAAAAGCCCCAGTAATGGCAACAAAATATATTTATTAATACTTAGTTTTGCTGAAATAAAAAGCCGGCGAATTTTTTAGAGGTTCACGGATCATGAGCCGCGACCGAGTGCGACGCACGACTCCTAAAGACGCCGGCTTGATTTGCAGGATAACATCTCGCCAATACAAGTGTCGTTATCATTCCAAGGACCACTCAATTGAGGTGTAGAAAAATGCATCTTATCAGAATTGCTCCATATTGTGGACCACACATCGACCTAGTTGAAAACTATTAACAAACCTTTTTGATGATTATCGTTATCTTGCCTAAAGGAGCGTCTGCCTTTACCCCCTTTACCTAAAACAAATAAATTGTTCTTTTTTTTTTTATCTTTTTCAGACAGATCCTGAATATTAGAAAAGGATTCCCAGAGCCGCAATGAAATATGGCGATAAACGAAGGACTGCAACATAATGCTTCGGGAATGAACGGTTAGTGCTAAGCTTTGTTCAGTGAGTTTTGTGTCATTTCTCCTAATTTCTTAGTTTTCTTCTGTAAATGAGAGAGAAGGGGCATTGGGATATTTAAATTAAGATTGTTAGTTTTCAAATGATAAGAAATTGCAAATTGAATCATCGTGTCTGGCATTTGAGTTCATCGAATATGTTGTGTTAATCGTTTTCTCTGTTTGCCACCCATGTGTAAACTACATTTATTTCGTCAACAGTACTACAGATAAAATCTAATAGCTTGTTCGGTTTGCGAATGCTTTTCAATACACAGATGCCAATCCATAATTCAACATAATGTAGGAAAAGAAAGGAGGTGGAAATCTCGAATCTCGAAACTGTGCGGATATTGTCCTTCTCTCCCACGTCACACAGTTTTTTACTGTTCTTCTACATATAAATAATTAATTAATAAATAAACAGTCTTAAAGTCTAATCCAAAAAAATCTCGTTCATCTATTTAAGGTTACATCATTTTTTGCCAATATGATATATTTAATTAATTCAATATTAAAATAAAATACTTGTTAGATAGATCAGAGAAAAATCATATATAATACTTTATTTCTAGCATGTCCTAATGTGAATTTCTAATAGTGAGAACTTCAAACTCACACATGATAAATATGATTCGGACGTCGTGAGTTATATAGATACGTCTTCTTTTTATTGTCTGACATCTACGTAGTGAGAATTATCCTCTCTTTTAATATTCAATATTAATAAGTCTTCATAATATTTACAATTAATTATACAAAATTATGAAGGGAATTACTTCCTCTGCTATTATCAATATTATTTCTTCCGTTGCCCTGCTATGCTCATAAATTCTTTCACTGTTCAACATTATTTTATTTATTTAACTAATACCTCAGTCTATGCTGATACCTCAGTCTATATCTGAAAAAAATATTCGCACTGCATTGATTGCTTTCGATGTGTTCAGTGCATACTTTTACAATACAATAGCTTTTGAGAGAGTGAGTATGTCCATCTTCCTACAAAATCACGGCTTTCAATGCCCTCTTCACACCTTTCGCATGCAATGTCTCCGGGGCCGTGTCTCCCCAAATGAACAACGCCATGACTCCAAGCATTACTACACTTTCTTTTATTGGTTGTCCTAACAACGAATATTCTTTAATCCCCGAGCCTGCATACAATCCCATTCAAATTAAACCCGGGATTCCTGGCTTATTACAAAAGGAAGAGAAAATTATATAAAGTACAAGGAAAAGTACTAATTTCTCGACAGAAAATCTTTTGTGGGTCCCTGATACCGAAAAGTGATTCTTTTTTTGCTCATTGTCAGAGTAAGTAAATTACTTTCTCCTGCATGCAATATAATTGAAATTCAGGTGTCGTGGATCTTTGATTCTGAAAAACTGTTTTTACGAAAAAATGAATAAATCATGTTCCTATACACAGTAAATTACTTCCTCTAACACGTTGTCCAGAATCCACGTTTCGTAGATCCTTGCTGTTGAAAAATCAATTGAAGGCAAAACTGTCTGTCCAAAGCCAAAACCGTCGATTTTCTCCGAAATTGATATTCCCCGATCGATCTCAACGAACTCAAGACTGTGGGAGTTGCAAACGAATATTTTGATTTTTAAGGACACCTTACACGAAGCCTCAAAAACATTTTAAAATTTTTCTCAAAAATGTGTTTTGATTGTACTTTGTCCTCGGATAGCGTAAAGGACGCGTATGAGAATGGCGTAAGTCACATGTTCGTTAAAATCCCTGATTTTTCGAAAATTACAAAAATGCGATTTAAAGTTCTTTAAGGATAAATCTTGAAATAAGGTCATGTGCAATTTTTCGAATATATGAGTAGTTTTCATGTAATTTGGCTTCAAATATAAGCATTTTAAAGTTTTTAAAACATTTTTCTGAAACACCGCCCCATTTTTTCTTTAAATTTTCTTATATGTATCAAAGGACGGTAAAAGATATGGTGTTAGCTCCATTTTCGGCACTCCGTTTTTTGGAAAATTGCAAAAAGTTAACATTTCAAAACTACAAAATTAAAAATGGAGATTTTTGCCTCAATATGTTGTATTTTCGAAAATTGCAAAAATTCCAAAAAGATAACATTTCAAAACTACAAAATTGAAGATATTTTTGCCTCAAAATCTGTTCTCAAAAATCAGTTTTTGAAAAGAGGCCAATGGCAATTTTTTTAAAGAAGCGAATAGTTTTCACGTAATTTATTGTTGTACTTGATGCAAATTATAACTAGAGATGCTACAACAGCACATACTTTTTCATAACATTGGAAATAGTTCATAATATTGAATTCCTGCCATACTACAATTCCAGTTATAACGTGAAAAGGTCAATTTCAACCAATTCAAACGAAGCACCTGTGATGCGTACTTGTGTTTATTTCGAACGCCCCGAACAGTAGTCATTTCTGACTTTTACAAAGGAAACAAACATGAATAAATTTAATGTTACCGTATTTGTAGCACGTAAGCAAGCATAATTTCACACAAGCCTTTGATTACATTGAAGTGAGGTTTCAATTTTTGAATGGTAAATCCCCTACCATCCGGAATCCAGCCGTACTCGTGGCTCATTGCAAGCCTTTCACCACTGAGATCCGGGTTCGATCCCGTCGAATCTCATGTGAAATTTGTTCTAACAAAACGAGTTCGGCTGCTTCACAAGGGCTAGTCCAACCCATGTGAAGTGTCCTAAACCCTACCCCTATCCTTATTCCTTCCTAATTCTGGCCGCTGGGTAGTGACACTGGAGCGCGCGGTAGGAGGAGCGTACGCGGAGATGCTCTCTGGCGGTCCTCTTGACAACCGACTGCGACGAGACGCGACAGACACAATATTAACGGAGGATTACTCCAATAGCGCTGTTAGTAATGGAGGATTACTCCAAGAAGCGCAAAGCGCTCAACGCCCCTCCCAAGGGGCTTGGAGACGCGTTGCGTCTAAAGTAGACGCAACAAATTAAAAAAAAAAATCCTGCGCATAGGAACCTTCGGTGGCATTCTTTTACAGCAACTGTTATCGCAAAAGCCGTACACATTCAACTTATCAGCATTTTCATTGATGAAGATGTGCAGCATTTTGTGCAACACTCTTACAATGTAGAACCAACAATCATAATTGACATTTCATGGAATAAGATGCTTCAGAAAGTGGATCAGTGCGACGGGAGGAAAGGATGCCAATTTGGGTGCCAAATCCAAAATACAATACAGTCAAGTGGCTGTGTCTCGGAAACCCTTCGGAATGGGGCACATGCTCATATGAACTTTTTGCTCATGTTGACCGATACACTGACCATCATAAATATTGACATTTCCTCCTGGATCACCTGAATACATGTTTGTTTATCTGAATATGCAAATATACACTCGTAAAGCAAAACTATGCTTAATCATGACAAATATCCTGAAAGATTTCCTGAAAGATTTGAAAATATTTCTAGAAGAAACTATTATGTAAAAGTTTGTTGATAATATCTTATTCTGGGGCTTTTTGTTAAAATCATCAAATTTGATCTTCATTTGTGAAGCAAATAGAAAAAAGCTAGGGTATACACTTTCAGGAACAATGTTATCTTATTAGCCAAGTTTCATATTTCCTACCTGAATATTAAGATAGATATTGAATATCACATTGTGGAAATTGTTTTGAAAACTATAATTTTTTGGCAGCATTGTTGCAATTTACTTAAGGGAAGTATGAAAAGGGTCAAAATATCGATTTTCATTGTTTTTTTTTTGGTGTGTGTGTGTGTGTGTGTGTGTGTGTTTCCGAGGGCAGGTGTATGTAAAATCGACGCCCGAATATTACGTAGCTCACCAAATCAACTGTTTACTTCTGCCATCAGGTCTATCAAGTCATTTGCCGCAATTGTATCGGAAGAAATGACATCAACTGTTCATTAAAACTTGTGAAGCAAAAGATATTGAACATACGTTTAATAAAAAAATATTAACATTAAAATGATTAGGGATAACAAGTCATATTTTAAACGCGTACCTTAAATATTGATATTTAACCGTGAAAATTTTAATTCAGTCCAGAAAACTGAACACATTTTTTAAAAATATGATAAAAATGTAATATTTATTTATATTTTTCAGTAACTAGATACTTATTATAATAAACATTGAAAAATGAATTGGTTAAAATATATCAAATTTTGCTTATCTTAGTGTTGAAAGGTCCTCCACTCAATGAATAGGGTTACCATATTACCATTATGAAAAAAAGGACATTTCTTATAAGAAAGAAGACACTTCATATAAACAATTTAATATAATAATTTACTTTTCTTAAAGACAAAATACCTACTACTGACAAAATAAATACTTCAATCATTACCATCTTTATCACTTTTATACCATAACTATTTGGTAGATGTTGAAATCTCCCTCAACAATTATAACTTTGCTTTGCACCTTGCAACAAACGCTTTGAACTTTTCTTTAAGTATGTGATTAAATTATATTTGTGTACGATATGTGCATCCATACCCAAACAAACTGAAAGAAAGGAAATGCCATTGTAAATAACAAGTGTATTAGGAACACAGGCCTCGGCAACCGTATAACACAGCCAAACACATTAATTCTCTACGATATGCTTACTCGCACACCAGAGCTTGCTACCTAACACTTTCCCGCTAAATGTTCTGAACATCTCTATTGCAGTATTATTATAAATACCATAATAAGGACCCAACCTTTTGTGTGAAGAGACAAAAAATGAAGAGAAACGTCGGAAGACCAATAACGTTGGAATGTTTAGCGTTTAAATGCGTTTAAATGAAATTTCAAGTTTTTCTAATGGAAAATAATCAATTAGTGTCTAAAGTAGACCCAATTTGGAAAGTAGTGGCGGAAGATACGGGGAAAAGACAACTTTCGTTGTATGCGTATGTGAAGAAAATTACGTGTGGAATTAGGGAGAAATTGGTCAGAAATTATATTGGTCCAGAGAGTACTTCTAACGCTATGTCAGATAAATCACCAGAATCGAGAGCCTAAGAATCTGATAATGGTGATAATTTCGCGTTTGTAGACATTTAGGGTTTTGTAAATCACTCAGTGCTAGATAGCTGTAGGTTTTTATACTAAATTGCATTGGATTTAGTAAACTGGCGCACAAACTAGTGATATTTATTTACCGAATATGTTTTCATTTGTGCAATATTTCCAATTAAAACTATCGAAAGCGAATAAAATAATTTCCATTTTCAGAGAGTGTTTTTTTCAGAACGAAAAGAGCTACAGACTTAATTCCTTTTTGTGTGCTTTTACAATTTAGTGTAGTACTTGACGTAAAATATCAATGATGCTTAGTGTACCGCTTAAAAATGACACCCTGCTAAAAATTAAAATTTTGTATTTTTCAAACTTTCAACCGTATTATCTCTGTTGGAGGGGCAGCTAAAATTTCAAAATTATCACACGTAAAAGATGGTTATAGTACCATAATGCAGTATGAATTTCAACTTTGAGATTTGACTCAAAGTGGGTTTTTAATAATTTGTAACTTTACGCGAAAAGTTCTTCATTAACACCAGTTTTTTAATTGTTTATAATTGAGTACATTCTTTTATTTTGATTCAAAATTAGTGTATAATTATTAGAAACTTATAGGCGAGTTGATTTTGAATTTCTGAGAAGTGGGGTGCCACCTTGACGGAGGTGACAGGCCGGGTGAGTCTACGAGGCACCCCCACGTGAGATGCGCTAACGTCTGCCCCCCTCTTCCCGCGGCTCCTTTTGATAGCTTAGTGACTCATTTTACTTTCTCGCCCTTCCTTCGTAAGAAGGGAAAGTACTGTAATCGTGTACCGAAAAACGAATTTTCAGCAGAAAAAAATCTTATCGCCGGCTCAAAATAGTGGGAAAATCTTGTTCCTATGTACTGGATGATTTAAATATACTTTTACAAACTTAAATGGACAAGGGTTTGTTACACAAAAAGATGATAAAAAGTTCTTATGAACATGTTCCCACAATCCTTCGGTATCTCGTTATGAATTTATTAATGAATGTTTTATGCGCCTTTCCAGGTCCAACCACACTTCATACATCTACGCACTCATTCATAGAATGCCTTGACTCAGTGCATTCTACGTAGATGTGGATGCGTTGCCACAGATGGCGATGTGTTGGAGACTTGTTTACATTTGTCATTAGTCTGACTTCAACATTTCAATAGTGTACTTGTAGAGAGTTAACTGCAAGTGTTTCGTTCAACCACGGTAGGATATTCCTTTCGTGAGCAGGCAGATATGATTTTTATCTAAGGCTGCGGTAATGGTAATGAATGCAAGGCTTCACGAGCAGCCCATGTGTATTATCTTCAACGTGTGCGGGAACTTTCGCTTCTCGATCACCCACCATGGGAGAACTTTTGCCGATGGTTTAGCACGAAAAGTCAATCCGTTGTTTGTCTTGTCAGTTATGTTTACAGACGAGACAACGTTTGGAAGAAATGGAATTAAAAATTTCTATAACCAATACGTATGGGCAGATTGTAATCTTCATGCTACAGTTCAAGCTAAACGTCAACAACAATTCGGGATTAATGATTGTGCTGGAATTGTAGGTACATATGTTCTCCCAGCACCTCTTACAGGTGCTGTCTACAAAGACTTTATTCAGAACAATCTCCCAGTCTCTCTAGTCCGAAGTTATGCCCTTGCAAATAAGACGAAACATCCGTTGGTTTATGAACGATGGGGCTTCACCACATTTAAGCCTCATTGTTAGAGATACACTGGCTGGTATCTGTCATGACAAATGGATAGTTGGTGTTCCTTATTTACTTTCTCGCCCTTACTTCGTAAGAAAAGAATGTATTGTAAACGTGAACCGGAAAACAGCGAATTTTCGAAAGAAAAACTCTTATTGCTGAGTGCTGGTAACGAAAAGACGGATAAATCTTGTTCCTACATATAATAAATTACTTCCTCTTATACGTGAAGTCAGAATCCTTGTTTTGGGGGTTCTTGATAACGAAAAATCGTTTGACGGGAAAACGTGTTTGTCCGTCCCTCTGTGGGCAACGCTAGTGCCTAAACCGTCCTGCTTATTTTCTCCAATCTGTATTCCCCAATCGATTTAAATGAACTCGAGAACCTCTCAGTTTGAAACCAATATTTTAATTTTTGAGAGTATTTACATCAAGCCTCGACATTTTTAAAATTTTCTAAAAATGGATCAAATTTTTTAGTATCTCGCTACGGAGTAGAAAGTAAGGACGGAGTAAAGTTATGTAATGTTGCCGAAAAACATTGAACTTTCGGCAGAATAATCCTTATTACAGGGCCCTGGTAATGGAAAAAGTTGATAAATCCAGTTGCTAAATTTAAACAAAGCATCCTCAATCACGTGGTGTAGTCAGAATCCATGTTTTGTGAGTCTTTGATACCGAAAAATCGAATGAAGGCAAAACGTCTGTCCGTCCGCCCGTCCGTCCATCCGTCCGTTCTTCCATCCGTCTGTGAACAACGCTAGCGGCTAAACCGTTCTGCCGATTTTCTCAAAAATTGAAATTACCCAATCGATCTGGCTGATGTCGCGGCCCATTGAATTTGAAACTGGTATTTCAATTTTGGGATGTATTTTATATGAAGCTCCTGGGACATTTTCGAAATTTTCAAGCATTTTCGTAGCGGTGGCTCAGTTCAGTGCCTCTGACCGGGAGGTCCTAGGTTCGATTCCCGACGGTAGGATTTTCGACACTACTTTTTAGCTAGGTCGAATTCAGTCGCTGTCTGGACGATAATTCTAGCGGTTGCTCTGATAGGTGGTTATCCGTGGTTTCTCCGATCAACACCAGGCGAATGCCGGAGCAGTACCCTAACAAACGGGCCACGGACCGCGCGCGATCTTTCCTTCTTCTTCCTAGTCCTATCCGCACTCCTTACACACACTAACATGCACTACACTAACACACATGCCGGGAGACCGGTCGGAGACGTAGAACTTGTCCCGGCCGGGGCGGGACCACGTTGGTGGGAGATACCTGGTTGGGAAAACTCCGGTAGTCGACGGTAGGTCGGCGCCAGATCTCGCCATCCAGAGGAGACGATCACCACCAGCTCCCAATGAAATAATATGCACTACACTTACGGGACTGGCCTGAGTAGTGGACGCACTCGGAATCACTCAATCAATCGAAATAAAAAAAAAATGGCTGCATCGTTTTTGTTTAAATTTTGTTCTTAGATTGTTTGAAGGACGTTTAAGAAAATGGTGCAGGTATCATTTTCGATGAAAAAACTGATTTTTCGAAAGTTGCAAAAATTAAAAATTTTGTCGGCGTCTTCCTAAAATGGCAATTATGAACATAGAGATTTTTTCCTTGACAAAATCTGTTCCTTAAATATAGATTTTAAAATAAGGTCCTGTACAATTTTTCGGAAATTTTAGTACTTTTCGATAATTTTGTGTGAAAATAAAGGCGAAAAAGTACGTACTATTTTTGTTAAACTAGTTTTGTTAAACTTTGTCTTCGGAGCATAAATGACATTTAAGAGCAGGTCTCATTTTCGTTGAAATCCCGGACTTTTAGAAAATTGCCAAAGTTCAATATTTTTCGGCTTCTTCCTGCAACTACAGTTTGCATGTACAATGCAGGCATGCAGGCATGCAATGCAGGCATGTACAATTTTTCGAAAACATGAGTGGTTTTCGTGTAATTTTGCGTGAAATATAGGCAATTTTTCATTTTGTTAAACAATTTGTTTCCTCAAAAATGGCCTCAATTTTTTCTTTAAAATTTCTCTTCGTATCTATCAAAAGACGGTAAAAAATGGTGCTAATCTCATTTCCGGCGAACTCTATCTTTGACAATGGCAAAAAGTTAAAATTTCGAAAAGACAAAATTGAAGATAGAGGTTCTTGCCTTAAATAAAATCTGTTCTAAAAAATCAGTTTTTTAAAAAGGCCATTTACAATTTCTTGTAAATTCGTAGTTTTGCTTAATTTGTGCTTTAAATTAATGCAATAAAGAACTCTTTCTCAAAAACCGCTCCGAACGTTTTCTCCAAGTTTTGTTCTACAGATAGAACAAGAAACACTTAAAAAAAATGCACAGGTCTAATTTTCGTTGAAGTCTCTGTATTTTCGAAATTGCAAATTTAGAAATAATGCGAAAAAGTATGTGCTGCTTAGGCATCAGTAGTTTATTCTCTCGCCTTACTACGTTTTAACGTAGAAAAGAAAAAATATTGTAATGCTGCAGAAATGGGCGATTTTTCTACAGAAGAACTATTGTGACACTGGTATCGAAAAAATGAATAAATCTTGTTCCTATGTGTAGTAAATTACTTCCTCTAAAACCCTTGAAATGCGCCGATGACGAGGTAGCCGCCTGGGAGAAGCTGGGATCCCAAGGGAGAGCACATATAAACGATCCGATTGGAAATGCCTTTTTGAAAGACTATAATCTTCTGAAACGTGGTCTTTTTATCACTGCTCTCCAATTGAGATCAAATACCGCTGCCAATAAAACTACTCTTAGTAGAGGAAGGTCCAGAGAGGATGTATACTGCAGGAAGTGCAATACAACGGTAGAAACTATGAATCACATCCTCGGTCAGTGCATTTTTACGAAACCAGCTAGAGCAAAGCGTCATGACGAGATAAAGAACTTTATAGAGGGGAAGATGCTCCGGAAATCAGACACTGTGGTGTCCACGGAAGCCACGTTCTCCGTTGCCGAAGGGGTTAGACTCAAACCTGACCTGACAATAAAAAGCCGGGAGGGGATCCACGTGGTCGATGTGACTGTCCGCCACGAGGATGGGTCTAACCTTCTAAAAGCAGGGGAGGAAAAAGTGGTAAAATACCAACCAGTCATTCCCCTGGCAGCCCAACTTCATGGAGTGCCGAACGCCAGAATCCTGCCTGTGGTGGTTAGAACCTCTGGGACTATGCCACGATCAACAGTCAGTGCCCTCAAGACGTTGGGGATCATGTCTCGAGGAGATTTACTGACTATCTCGTTAATTGCTCTCAGATGCTCTATTAAGATTTACACACAATTTGTAAATTACGATGGATCAATTTAGCATTGCTGGCAGTAAATGCGGAAAATGAACTTCTTGGTCCCGTGGGGAAGTCTAGGGAACCCAGGGGATCCGATAATGCCTAGAATATACCTAGTTTCCACGACTTTAAGTGGGAAGTGTATGCTATTTAATGTAGCATATAGAAAATTGTATAGTCAAAATCCACGTCTTGTTGTTCCTAGATCCCTAAAATTTGGTTGATGGCAAAACCTCGGTTCATTCGTCTATCGGTCTGCTTGTTCATTCGTCTCGGTTCATTCGTCTATCGGTCTGCTCTCTACGGTTTAGGTGGCTCAAGGCATCAGTTAATGTCTCTGCAGTCCTTCTGACTAGGAGTCATATTAACAATCTTTACCTTCATTTGGAACCAGAAGAAAATTACTGTTCGTGATTGGTGGACGTAAGAAAATGACCGACGCTGCATATTTAAATAAAATATAGCTAAGAGCGTACTTTGGTTGTTGTGTTGTAGTATTTTTTTCGATCAGCAAATAAAAACAATACTTTGTCATGTTCGTAAAAGTCCTCCATAAACTTTAATTCTGATACGTACATTACCATATGCGAGTCTTAAAACTGTCTACCATCAAGGGGCAGTATGTTGGTAAACCTTGACGAAACTGTGTTTATGTTCTTGATGTTATCGTGTTACATTGGTCATCTGTGGTATCGAGTTACAAATTTATTTTGTAGAAATGGAGTTTGAATTGTAACAGTTTTTATTATGAAACATAGCCAAAATCTCATTTCGGATAACACGCATCAGCTTATAACAGACTTCAATAATTAGTACACTTGAATAAATTTTAATTCGTGGTGGCAAAATTATTTGTAACACAGAAGTTGATATTGGAAATTCTTTGTAGCATATACTAGTTTTAAAACTAATTCGTTTGAGGACTTTTTTGCACATGTCTAGGTATTTAATTATTATGGAAGGTAAAAATTCTGTTGGCAACATTTGTTCCATTGCTATTTGACACCAGTCCTCAAATGTTCACTGACTTTCATAAGTTCCTCGTTACATAAGGGTATTTTATGCTTGCTGACTAAAAAATATCTATATTTAGGCTCCCACAGACCGGCGCGGAAAAACCGCTGCCTACGTGAAACGTACGCAGCGAAAATTTCGCGTCACTTGTTGGCTTAATAGCACGTTCAGACCTGCGCGGCATGCAAGCGGCGCGACAGCGGATTGGCAAAGTTCTATTCGCTGGGGATTTCCATTCGCGGTCGGACGCATTTTTCTCCGCTGTCGCTCTAGTTTCGCTGTGGAAACCAAGGCAAAGACTCATCAGATCTCACAATATTTTCAGCTCGCCAGTGAATCTGACCCGACAGAACTGTCAGAAAAAATGCTTCTAATCGTGTTCAGTAATTTAATTAATTTTAAATAACATTAAACCTCCTTATTTTAAATTTTTGTTCTTTAAAATGTGTACATTTTATTAATGAAAAGTTTCAACTTGAATTTTAAGAAATGAGAGTTGAGTTTCAACTTGCATTTTGAGAAATAAGAATCTATAATATATAAGAAATATATAAGAATCACTTGTATTTTAAGAAATATTGAGGTAACTTTGTGTTTTTCAAATGGAACTATACATATATTTTTAGTTTAGCATGAAGAGCGTAAATACAAAAATCCAATAATATACATATTGTCATATGTTAAATAAGCATTTTTTAGTAATTTTTATTTTTTTGTAACTCTTGTTTAATGTATACTAGCTGACCCGGCGAACTCTGTTCCGCCTTAACAGTCGGTCCCATCTTTTTCTCGCGTCGCACTCACTGTGAGAAACTGTACTATCCTTGATGCACTGCGTACGTGCAAAAATGTGCGTTCTCACACAGGAACGCTGTCGAACGGGATAAACAGTATCCTATGTCCGTCTCCTGGCTCTAAGCTTCCTGCTCACCAAATCGGTAGAGCCGTTCTTGAGTTATAAATAGTGTAACTAACACGACTATATTTAGATATATCGGCGAACGAAAGGCGGCTATCATTATCGCCTTCTGTTATCAGTGCGGCGTTATAACAGTGGGTTACAACAGGCAACAATGACCGCTAACATGCGAAATCACGCGAAAACGTGCAAAAACGTGCGTTCTCACACAGGAACGCTGTCGAACGGGATAAACAGTATCCTATGTCCGTCTCCTGGCTCTAAGCTTCCTGCTCACCAATTTTCAGCCAAATCGGTACAGCCGTTCTTGAGTTATAAATAGTGTAACTAACACGACTTTCTTTTATATATATACTAGCTGACCCGGCGAACTCTGTTCCGCCTTAACAGCCGGTCCCATCTTTTTCTCGCGTCGCACTCACTGTGAGAAACTGTACTATCCTTGTTGAACTGCGTACGTGCAAAAACGTGCGTTCTCACACAGAAACGCTGTCGAACGGGATAAACAGTATCCTATGTCCGTCTCCTGGCTCTAAGCTTCCTGCTCACCAAATCGGTACAGCCGTTCTTGAGTTATAAATAGTGTAACTAACACGACTATGTATAGATATAACGGCGAACGAAAGACGGCTATCATTATCGCCTTCTGTTATCAGTGCGGCGTTACAACAATGGGTTACAACAGGCAACAATGACCGCTAACATGCGAAATCACGCGAAAACGTGCGAAAACGTGCAAAAACGTGCGTTCTCACACAGGAACGCTGTCGAACGGGATAAACAGTATCCCATGTCCGTCTCCTGGCTCTAAGCTTCCTGCTCACCAATTTTCAGCCAAATCGGTACAGCCGTTCTTGAGTTATAAATAGTGTAACTAACACGACTTTCTTTTATATATATAGATATAATTTATATATATATATATATATATATATATATATATATATATATATATATATATATATATTTAGCAGCGCTGTCCCTACTAGCACGTGCAATATTCGTTAAACATGTGTCGCAAAAAATCAAAATTACTCAAGAAATTGCTTATCTAACATATGACAATATTTATATCATTGGATTCGTCTTTTTACGCTCGTCATGATAGAGTAAAAACTATGTATAGTTTCATTGGAAAAAACAAAGTTACCTCAATATTTCTAAAAATACAAATGATAAAACAGAAATGAATTCATGAATACATGATTATTAGCCTCTTTCCCTCGCGCATTTCGGCAAAATCTGCATTGCAATAACTTCAACCGTTCAAAAACTGCAGGAGGTGCTAAAGTTACGTGACTCGCCTGTACATATATAGAGTGCAATAACAAACTATTCTTCGGGTGAGATAGGTTCATGATCGTTAAATGTCAGATTTTTTTGTGTTTTCTGCGATCAGATTCAAAATTCCATCAAAACAGGTACGGGTAGTACTCGTACATTAAAAGCGTTTCTCATTCTTTGTGGCATCAAGATGTGAAATTTTTCGTACTTTCACCTTTGCAGGTCAAAATCATGGACCTCTTTTCTACGTTTTCTAAAGAGATATTAACAATTTGAGAGAAAATCGTAAGTAAAGAAGGAAAAAATACCATACCGCATGTGTTCAGAAAACATACAATGAGTAACTAGGCATTTCTATTCCCTGCATGAATCCCCTGCGAGCGCTTCTTCTTTATTAAATGATAATTGTCACCAAACGTCGACTCATAATTGACGCTTCGGGGTAAACGGGCCCGCGATTTCCGCCGCTGCGTCTAGCGCGGAACTTCCGCGCCGCATCCACTGTAGGTCCTTTGTGCCGGTCTGTTTGAGCCTTTTATGTTACTGCTTTTACATTTACGTTAAAACATTTAATTTAATACAATTTGGCATATCTTTTACTTTCTCGCTACCGCTTACACATTAGAGACAACGTTATGTTCTCTACTACAAAACGAACTACATCATCACTACAAGTACGAAAAAACGGCGAATTTTTGAAAGAAAAACTCTTATTACAGGGCCCATTCAAAATGTTCACACATTCATAAGTCTTTCCGATACAATAAGTGATTTTCACATTGAACAGTGAAACAACTTTTCAGTGATAATATACAACAATCAACGTTCAAAACTTTTTTAAATACAAGTGAATTTAAACACCAAAGCTAAAATGTCAGCGAATAAACTTATGAATTCATAAAATGGAACTTACAAACCTTTCGTCTTATATCATTTAAATATTATATCCAGAACAGTATTGAAACGTTATTTTGACAAACTAATGTCTTTAAAATAAATACATTAATACAAATTCAATAATTACAATTTGCGTAACCTACAGGGACATATACGGTTATTCTAAAGTGAAAAGAAAAACTAGTGGTGCTACCAAAGCACATACTTCCTCGCAATGTTTCTAAATGCTCCACAGTATTATACTATTATATAAACCAGCAAAAGTGTTTTTAACCACCAAATTTTCAAAAATGTAAATATCCGATTCATGTAAAATAACCCTCAACAATCTAAATATCCGTTAGAAACTCCCAACGCCTCCAGTCCGTTCAAATCAATCAGGGAATATCAATTTTGGAGAAAATCGGCTGAACGGTTTTGGCGCAACAGTTGTCCACTGTCGGACTGATAACTCTTAGGTTGATTGATTAATTCGTTGTGATTCCAGGTGCGTCAACTGCTAAGGTCATTAGTCCCGTTAGTGTAGTACATATTTTTGCTAGGAAGGTAGCGATGATCTTTCCCGCCCCCGCATGGCTAAATCCGGCGCCGACCTACCGTCGACTAGCGGGATTTTCCCAACCAGGTACCTCCCATCAGAGGGGCATCGTCCCAGCCGGGACAAGCTCTAAGCTCCCGATCGGTCTCCCGGCATGCATGATAATATGGTGAATGTAAGTGTGTGAGTGTAAGTAAAGGGTAGGATAGGACAGGGAATGGGAAAAATATCGTGCGCGGTCCATGGCCCGTTTGGTAGGGTACTACCTCGGCATTCTGCTAGTGTTGATCAGAGAAACCACATAGTTACCAATCGAAGCAGCTAGAATTCTCCTCCACACAGGGACAAAAACTCAATCTAGCTATCTGGCTAGTGTCGAAAATATTGTCATCATCAGAACACGAACCTAGGACATCCCGGTCAATGGCACTACAATGATATTACTTGATGCCCTGAGCCACCTCTCTCAGTCAGCAGTTAAGGATATCTAAGTCGGTTCCATGGTAGAATATATATTGTGTTTAAATATCATGTCGATAGTCTGATTAGTTTACATAAATCTGTCCATGCAGATGGACGGAAAGACAGCAATTAATTTGACGTGACATACGTTTTACAAATCGAATAACAGAGTTGAATAAATTTTTAAATTTTTCAAATTGAAAAAGCATGTACAGACACGCCCGGTTTACTTACATTTGTTGACTGTATTTGTGAGTAGAAGTGCTTCAAATGTTTTTAATGAAGTTTCTCGAATCCTAAACAGCAACAACACATTCTGCAAATTAAAAACTTTGCCTGGGTTTCGAACTCTGTTCCTTTTGACCCGAAGCGCACAATCCGTATACGCCTTAACCAGCACGGCCTCCGGGTCGGTTACGGGCTGTATACTTTTATTTCAGTCAAGAGATAATTGTATCTGTTGTAGCATTAGGGATCCGAGAAATTGAGAAGATGTAAAAAAAATGTTTTTTGGGCAACAAAAAAGGCAGCCATGAAGAGAATAAAGCTACCCGAAAAGCTAGTACAGATTAAAGCGATTAGAAAACTATTGCGAGAAAGTCTGTGCCATTCCATAACACCACTAGTTTATTTATTTACCATACGCTGTTACATACGAGGAGAAATTTTAATGAAAATCTTTCGTGCAGATTTTGAGAAAAGAATATTTTTCGAAATTGCATCAATTTCAGACAATAAAGCGAAAACAGCTCGTTTGTAAAAATATTTACATGACCTTTTTAAAGAGCTGATTCTTTACAACAGTCTTTGTTTAAAACAAAAATCGCTATTTTCAAATTTGTAATTTTCAAATGTTTACTCTTTGAGATTTTCGAAAAAAGATGCCGAAATGGCCACTATATTTTTTACCGTCCCTTATTACACATAAGGAGAAAATTTAAGAAAAAATGTCGAAAATTTGTTTTTAGAAATTGCATAAATTTCAGACAAGAATTAAACGAAATCATTTTGTTTTCTCAAAAAAGTGTTGATGATCTTTTCTAAAGAGCTTATTGTTTACAACAGACTTTGTTTAAAGCAAAAATCGCTATCTCCAAATTTGTGGTTTTCAAATGTTAACTTTATGCGATTATCGAAAAACGGAATAGCCGAAAATGAGACTAGCACCATACTTTTTATTGTCCCTTATGGTATATTGTAACGTATTGTATTGCCATAAGCAGGAAGGCCGGCGCCTGGCAGGCGCCGCGTGGCAGGATTAATGCAGGCAGAGAATGCCGGTATGAGAAAGTTTAAATAGACGGTAGCTAGTGGGCGGAGGCACCCCCAGGTATTTTGGGAACTTCCAGAAATCCGTGGAAAGGGATGCCCAACATGAGTGGCGGCGCGACAGTCACGTGGCGTGAATTGCCGCGCGAACGCAAGATGACGTCGCGTGTCACGTTGGTTTGGTTGGTTCGTTAGTGATTCCGGGCGCTTCAACAGCTTAGGTAATTAGTCCCATAAGTGTAGCACATGCTTTCCTTGGGAGATGGCGGTGATCTTCCACCGCTGGATGGCGAGATCCGGCGCCGACCTATCGTCGGCTAGCGGGGTTTCCCCCTAACCAGGACTCTCCCACCAGCGGGGTACCGCCCCAGCCGGGACAAGTTCTAAGCTCCCAACCGGTCTCCCAGAATATGTGGTAGTGTAGTGCAGGTTAGTGTGTGTGTGTGTGTGAAAGGGGAGAGGATAGGACAGGACAAGGAAGAGGAAGGAAAGATCGCGCGCGATCCGTGGCCTGTTTGTTAGGGTACTGCTCCGGCATTCGCCTGGTGTTGATCGGAGAAACCACGGAAAACTACCGATCAGAGCAGCCGACCGCTAGAATACTCTTCTAGACAGCGACTGAATTCGACCTAGCTGAAAAGCTAGTGTCAGAAATCCTGCCGCCGCACACTGGTTGAATTGGGCCAAAAACCTGGCCATAATGGCAAAATTCAAAGTGCGCGTTCGGAATTCTGACCTATCAAATTTCGTTTGGAAGACATTGGAGCACACTACTTTAGCTCCAGAACGTTATTTCAATCATTTTTGTCGTCCTTACGGTCTCGCAAATTTACCGTTGCTCGAAACACGCGAATTCATTGGTTCTTGTCAACTACTTTTGTTAAATTAAAAAAAGTGTTTAAATTATTTTTCGCTGGATTCTTTTCGTGTATCCGAATAGAAGACACCTTTGACTATAAGTTAAGTATATTTTTAAGAAGAAGTGTCTAATTATTTTATCATAATACGCCTGAATTCTAACCTGTGTAGCGTAACAATGTTAGTCATGTTTATTGTAGATTATATTTTTTGTCCTGCGTATTCCTGCCTCAATATATTTTTTTCTTTATCAAGTAGAATGCCCTTAATCAGAATAACACACATTTAGCTGTATATATCTGCAACTTTTTATTTTATAGCCACTTTACTGCAATGCTATATAGCAAGATTTAACACTAGATATCCCGGAAGTGTCTTCGACGCCACGGGGATTTATTTTCTCGGTATATTTTTTTTCGATTTCTTTTTCTGATACTTTTAATAAGAACAATTTCTGATACAAATTTTTGGAATGATTTAACCATATTAATACGTGCCACCGAGCACTTTAAGATTTTTAATGTACTTTAATGATTCTTATTTTCTTGTAGAAACCAAGACTAAGAGTTCTACGGGTGTAAAAGTGAGCTTAATGATGTTATCTCAAACTACAGTTCACCATTTTTTCAATAACATATAATATTTTTCAATAAATAAGTGCTGACGAAATTAGGCCTGTACAGCGGCGATTCCCGACAGATGGGTGGCAATTGAGTAACATAAATATACACATATAATTTTTAATATTGCTTATAATATAATTATACTATTGTAAATGTATTTAGCTCCAAATTCCTCATTTTCAGAAACGCTCAAATGCAATTTTCTCGAAAAGGGCTCCAGATTTTGGCTTTAAATTTTTTAAACGGATAGTTCTAAATGGACTTAATAACGACATAAATGCCATTGTGATGTATTCTTTTATTGTTTTTAAATTAAACAAAAATATTTTTTGAAATATTTCTTATATCGTCAAAATGTACTTTACGGGTATTTCTTATACATTATCGTATTTGTAAGTATAGTTACCTCTAATAATTTTTGGTAAATAATTGTTCGCCACATGATACAAGGAAATGTGTGTCAGCTCCATTTTCGATGGCCCTTTTGACCTTGAATGACGGCATGTTTTCTTAAGCATTTCCTTTCTTGAGCATCTGACTTGCAGTGACGCATCGAAGTGATCTTTGTTTTCCGGTGTCATGATCTTCATGGTCGGTTTGGATCTCCCAGGAGTCTTCAGTCGTTAGTAAATCCACATCCTATGTTATGTGTCTCTTTTCACTGCCTCTTTCCCTTTGTGTCAAAAGAATGAAAAGATATATAAATGCCCAACGATAGTTAGGATTTGCACAGATATTCTAAAATCACCACGATTTTGGGCAAGATATTCCGTCAATAACCGTGTATTTAGGATAAGACGTGAAATCATAAATTGCCATAATAGTGCCTCTAAGGCAATTAAGTTATAGTGTGAATGACACATTGTAGAGGTTTGTTTCCAAAGAAGAGAACATTAGTAGAATTAATATGATCAGTTAATATATCAAATATTACCAAAAGCTCCCTTTTTTCATAATTCAATTAAAAAAATAGTGTTGGAAAAGGAAGGGGGTACAGATTCCAGAGCATAGGAAAAGGTGCGCAGATGCTACTTTACGATCATAACGATTGTTCACTTTTTATACGTTAAGTAAATCAATGAACCAAGGAAGTCAAAAACTCTGTTAAATCACATTTCCCTCTAAGAAATATTCTTTACCCTTTAAATCCGATATATCTTTTTAAAGTAGCGGGTTTGAATTTCGTTGCAATATTTGTATCCAGCAACTTCGAAAACAGAACTTTAAGTATAACCATATTTCAACGACAATCCCTTCACTTTCAAGCTTAAAATTTGAATTTTGATATTTAATTTCGATATTTGTCATCAGCGACCGCGATAACCATTCTATCAATCTTTTTACACTATTGAGTTCATTTTTATGAGTCAGTTAGCCATTTCGAACCCGCCATTTTGAATTTTGACATTTCATTTCATAATATTCAAATTCAGCGACCTCAAAAACCCATTGATACAAATTTTTACGCAAATCCACCGGCATTTGCAATTACGATTACGTTTAAGGCCCGATTCAACCAGTGTGCGTCGTCAGGACTCAAACCTAGGTCGTCCCGGTCAGCCGTGTCACGTGGTTTGAAAGGTAAATAAACGAGAGCGCAAAACGCGGCGCTGGGGTTTTGAGCTGAGTGAAAACCTCGTGCGAACGCACAAAACTTGCGTCCAGGCGGTGCGCAGACGAGCTAGGCTCGTAGTGTTGGGTGTACCCATGTGTTGGGACGCCGTTGGGGTACATATTTTCCACGGGTGACTGCGGTCACAGAGTTCTACGCCGGGTGCGCAAGCTCGCTGAGGAGGGCCACGAATCAGGCAGATCTAGTATCATTTAAGGATCGCTCTTGCGATCAGGGGATAGGGTCTATCAGAGCTGTAAATAACTGATCGAACTATTTATTTGTAAATACTGTTAATAAATCTTTAAATATCTGAAGCTCGTGTCTGTGATTACTGTTGTGTTCCCACGACATCACAATATGAAGAGAAAATTTCAAGAAAAAATTTGCAGCGGCTTTTGAGAGACAGAAATGCCTACATTTCGCGCAAAATTACAGGGAAACTACTCATATTGTCGAAAAATTGAACATGAACTTATTTAAAGATCCGCCTTTAAGGCATGTATTTCATTACGAAAATAAATCTCTATCTTCAATATTATAGTTTCAGGAAGAAGCCCCCAAAAATTGCACTTTTTCAATTTTCAAAATATCTGTGATTTCAACGAACATGAGACCAACACCATTCTCTTAAAGGTTCTTTACGCTACCCGAAGTCAACGATTGATCAAAAATTTTGGTGCCGTTTTTGAGAAAAATTTGAATGTTTTTGAGGTTTCATGTGAAGTACCCTCAAGAATCAAAATATCCGTTTCAAACTCCCAAAGTCACGAGTTCATTTAGATCAATTGGGGAATACCAATATTGAAGAAAATCGGCTGATCGGTTTAAGTTCTAGCGTTGGCCACAGATGGACAGACAGACGTTTGGCCGTCAATCGATTATTCGTTATCAATAACCAACAAAATATTTATTCTGGCTTCACCACATATTAGAGCATTTTTTTCTAAATTTATCAAGAGAAATTATCCACTTTTTCGTTTCCAGTGCCCGGCAATAAGAGTTTCTGTGGGAGAAAATTCGCCGTGTTTCGGTGCAAGATTACATAACTTTCTCTTCTTACGAAGAACTTCGTAAGACGAGAAATTAAAAATGACATTTAATAATATCCGCCCCTAATAATAACCTTAATTGAAATTGAAATAGGCGAATTAGGTTTTCTCTCTTAAAAATACGATTTAATATTAATATGAAAGAAAAATTGAAAAAAATTAAGAACCATAATTTTGTATGAACTTTTATTACGATAATTATATTACCACTATACGCTGCATTGAGCAACAGCGATGGATCTTTGAAAAGTTCATTGTTGAACAGTGATCTAATGAGAGATAAGACAGGGAGGTATTATTTACTTAACGTTAGTGTTACAGTATTCTATAAATTCAGTAAAATAGTATATTCAACGTTAATAAAGTTGGGAAGAATGTATATACAGATATGCAAAAGGTAATGACATCGTAGTTTCGAATGAATTCATAATGAGATATACTGGATTGTCTTTAGTTCTGGACAGGGCTTGATTTCTGGCGGAACGCGACGGAACGGGGTTTCGGTACCTCGGAAATAATAATTAAATTATATTATAAATATATAAATATTTCTATTAAATCAATAATTAATTTGGGGCGGGTTCCGGAACCTAAAATTTTACAAATCCAGCACTGGTTCTGGATATTTAATTTTTGTGAAATTATCCTTGTTTGCCAGTATTTTGTGCTGGAAATAATGCGAGCAGTTACAAATAATGCAACAAAGTATGTGTTGTGGTACCACCACTAGTTTCTATTGTAATCATTAAACACAATGAATGAACTGATTAACCCAGGTATGCCTACTGTCCTTCTAAAAGGACACTACTTCTCTCTAATTTGTTAGCTACAGAATAATAATAGACATTCTGCGAGACTAGTTTTGCGTATTTTCTGTAAGTGAAAGGGTCACAGAACAATGCTCTTCGCCATCCTACTCATTATCGGATGTTGCAGTATCTTGTTTTGAAAGACGAATTCAGGCGTCTCGGAAGGCATGTCGTTTTCGTCGCATTGCAAACTTAAAAGGTAAGTTGTGTAGTATTGGCATATGTGTTAATTACTTAATCCACTTTATAATTATGCCAGAGCTACACATATTTACTTCTGAGTGTGGAATGTGTAATATTAGAATAAATACAGACAAAATTATTTCGCAAAGTTAGGTGTCCTTCTATAAGGAAAGTAGGTATATGAGGGCACATTTCGCATACGTTCATATAGTTAGATTAGATCCCTGGTTATTCGACAATTCGTTGTTCCAAAGGGTTTATTCTTAATACTTGAGGCTCTCAATATTTGAGGAGGAGGATGGTGATAACAATGAAAAATTACCACACGAGGTGAACAATGCAATAATAATCTTCCTGGATCGCAATAATGTTGAAACGGAGCTATTCAATATAAAAAACTATGATGCACTTGACGGTTGCAGAGACATTTTGCATAAACAATGGTTATTTATTCTGTCTTGCAATGATCGTGAGTGCAAATTCTCAAACGAAACCTCTCAGCATATATCACGACAAAATTTTTAAATGGAATTAAGGCTAATTAAAAATGTTAATTCAAATGGAATGGCCAGCAATTAAAGTGAATTGCTAATTGAAATATTTTTTTACTTTTTTTCATGTAATAGAATTATTGGTAGAACATACTAACAGGTATACGGGTAGAAAAAATTAAATTAGGTGATGTCACTGAGGAAGAAAAGAAATGCTTTTTAGGATTCCTTTTGTTGAGTGGGTACAATGAGGTTCCAAAAAGAAGACTACTGAGAAAAACATAGACACTTGCAATGAAGCTGTCGCAATGCCTAGAGGTAGATTCGAATTCAAAATGTCAAATAGTCATTGTGGTGATAATGTAAGTTTCGATTGAAATGATCGCTTTGCAAGAATAAGATAACCTTTCACTTTACTGAACACGAAATTACGAGAAATGGCTCCGCCCTGCGAATGCCACTTTGTCGACGAAGCAATGGTGCCGTATTATGATTTTTTTCTCCCTTTCAAAAATTCAAAATTTAAGTAGTATATGACTTAATGTAGGGATCACAGAATTTTAAAAATGTGCACACAATTCACTTTTCCCCATAGCACGTCATACGCAGTTTTTTAACTGTTTTTTTTTTTGACGTAAAATAAATAAAAAAAAAAAAAAAATAAAAATAAAAATAAATGATCGCCACGGAGGTAAACAATGCATTGGTGGAAAACTAATGAGATATGGCTACAAAGGGATTCAAGATACATCTGAAGGATATGTTTTATGGATAGCGCCATATCAGGGAGCTAAATCTCAACTCTCAGACGTGTATAAAGAACTTGGTCTCAGGTCTTCTGTAGTGCTTATGTATATAACCAAGAAATGGGAAATGTTGATCGCTCTGATCAAAAACATTAGCATTCATACTAAGGAAAATATAATTTTTCTCTTCTTATTGATACTGCAGAGCAAAATGCCTAGCAGATCCGTAAATTCAGAGGGTGAAAATTGGATCATCTCACGTTTCTTCGACGAGTTGTCTTGGCACGTGGCACTGATTGACGGTGACCAACAACACAATAAAAAAGTAGACCATCGAATGTTCTGTAGGATTGAAGATATTATGGTAAAAATTGTTTAGTTGTGTCTCAGGGTAAACAAAACAGATACACATTGTGTCACAAGAAGAAATCAAACAAAAGTAAAAAATTTGATGCTGCGTTACGTAAAAGTTGTTTTGTAACATACCACACTGTCTTAAAATATTAATTTAGTTTATTAAAATTATTATTTTAACTATTATTTTGTCTATATTATATTTTGTAAGCTATTTATTCAATTAAAGTACATTTCTTTATTAAAATTATACGTTTAAGACATTTATACGTATTTATTGCGTGTGGTATGAAATGTACCCCCATATGCCTACTGTCCTGTCCTTCTAGACGGATACCCTCCTATAAATTGACCGGGAGCGGTAGCTCCGTGCATCAACTGATGTCACTACAGCGCCTCTGACCGGGAGGTCCTAGGTTTGAGTCCTGACGGCGGCAGGATTTTCGACACTTTTCAGCTAGGTTGAATCCAGTCGCTATCTGGAGGAGAATTTTAGCGGCCGGCTGCTCTGATCGGTAGTTTTCCGTGGTTTCTCCGATCAGCACCAGGCGAATTCCGGAGCAGTACTCTACCAAGCGGGCCACGGACCGCGCGCGATTTTTCCTTCCTCTTCCTTGTCCTATCCTCTCCCCTTACACACTCACTTACACTAACATGCACTACACTACCACATATTCCGGGAGACCGGTCGGGAGCTTAGAGCTTGTCCCGGCTGGGGCGGTGCCCCGCTGGTGGGAGAGTCCTGGTTAGGGGGAAACCCCACTAGCCGACGGTAGGTCGGCGCCGGATCTCGCCATCCAGCGGGGAAAGATCACCGCCATCACCCGAGAAAAAACATGCACTACACTAACCGGTCCAATGACCAAAGCAGTTGACGCGTCCGGAAACACGAAAAAATCAATCAAATCCTATGAATTGTCTAAATGACTTATTGCAAAGAAAGTTATTGAATTGGCCTTATTTTACGTGGCGAGACTCAGGCCATGAGGCCTGCTCTTCCGTCTGACCACGCAAATTTCGTTACGCTCCTTTCAACCACTAGGGGAGAAAGAAGGTATTACTTGGGCGACGAAACAGGCCATTTGAATTTAGCTCAGAGGCATCATTTAGGCTTGAGGATCTTTTACATGCAGTAAATCTACTAACATGGGACAGCCGGCTTTACTTCCCCTCCGAAGGAAGGCGTACGAAGGATTTTTTCGCCCTTAAAAATCCACGGCTTCGATCGGGTTTGAACCCGCAAACTTGGGTATAGCAGTCCGGTACGCTAACCGCTACACCATCGCCGCCGCTTATAAGTCATATATTTGAGTTCAGGTAATTTTTCTGAATATAATAAAACAAAAAATAATTCGACAGAAACAAACAAAAATATTTTCAGGCATATATGGGTTAAAGAAGAAACATTAAATTGTGTATAAAGTAGAGAAATATTAACGCTAACCGCTACACCATCGCCGCCGCTTATAAGTTATATATTTGAGTTCAGGTAATTTTTCTGAATATAATAAAACAAAAAATAATTCGACAGAAACAAACAAAAATATTTTCAGGCATATATGGGTTAAAGAAGAAACATTAAATTGTGTATAAAGTAGAGAAATATTAACGCTATCTACTACACACGTATTTATAACTTGGATAAATATTCGAAGAAAATTTCCTATTTGTGGATCTTAGTTGCAACAATTAAAACTGTATTAAATAAACTTTCTACAAAATGGAAATGTATTAGTCTGAAAATTATTTATATAAATGTTTGTATGTTTTCTAAAACTATCAATTCACATATATTCACACAACTATGTGATATAATAGGAATGTATTTGCACATTAAATATTTTTAATTAATTTTGTTGTCTGTTAAATATGTAATTTTTAATTTCACAGTAACATTGTCTGTTACTATGAAATTATAAATAAATTTCAACATAAATATTTTATGTTCTATAAAAACTAGTAAATGCTGTATCTATAACATGAATCATTATAATTTGCAACTGGCAAATGTAACCACCTGTGAATAAATAGAAATAAAAGTAAGAACGTGTAGAACATTTATAAGTAAATGGCTGTAAGACAGGTAAAAAATTCCACCTGGGATCCTTGCTATTGTCATGAAAGAGAAAAGGTAGGGTAAAAGGTACAGCGATTGGCCACTCCAACTATAATTGAAATGATCGCTTCTTCAACACCGTTCTCTATTATTTTGCTTGTCAGTGGCGCGAAGGGACGGTTTTTTAGTATTATGTAATATTTACTTAGATCGCAAGAGTGCAACTGTTGCCAATATGGCGGATGCTTGTTGACAGTGCAGTGATTGTTCATTGTACGTAAAGATTTCTTAAGATTTTCTTTAGAAAGCTGATATTCAAAAGGGCTGTTTGTTGATTGCGGCGGTAAGCAAATCATAATTATACGTCAGAACGTACAAATCTTATTGAGTGACAATGATATTAGCTAAAAATGAGAAGCATAGCTTTGCTTATTTAATAGCGTAGGGAAGTGGCCAATGATTGGCCACTCTGCTAATAATTTTGACACATTATTTTTAATCGTCGTTTAATATTATTGCACAGGTAAATCCTGCATGGGTCTAAAATAAGTGATCTTATAATGCCAAATAAGCCAAAGCACGTGCAGGAGCCATGCCAAATGACATCAAATGTATGAAAAATAACGGGGCATACGTGCGTTCTGTTGCAAAATCATTTTGGTGTTCGAAGAAAAGTTTGCAGTGTCGTTTAAATAATCCAGATCACAAAACAGCTCTAGGTCATGATATTGTTTTATCTAAATAAGAAGAAGCCAGTCTAATTAGGTGGATGCTTGAACTAGCCAGGAAAGATTTTCTGAGGAAGATCTATAGAGTAACGTTCAACAATTTTTAGCTCCTAAATCAACCCGTTCAACAACAACCGTCTAGGACAGGGCCGCTCAACCATTTGCTCCGAGGAGGAGCCGCCGTTTGCTCCCTCCTCTTTCAGAGCTGCAGCTCCGCAGAGAGAGCAGATTACGCCATCGAATATCGATCGGCGGCATGCGGCACAGTGGGTCGCGTCGTTTTTCGCAAGTCACACGTCTAAACATTTTCCTGGTATTCTCAGATTTTCACGTGAAAACATGTGTATTATACTTTTGCAATAATATAAACAACCTACTAAAGGACTTAGCTCTCAATAAATAAGTTGTTATTTACTTGCATTGCCTGAACGCATCATAATATGTATGAGCTACTAAAATGTCGTGGATCTTCAAGACTTTATTTATGTAAAAGATAAGCCCAAATAGTATATAGGTCACCAAATCAACTATTTTCTTCTGCCACCTGGGCTATCAAGTCGTGTCCCAATTGTATTGCAAGAAATGGCATCAAATGTTCAATAAAACTTGCCAAGCGAAAGGTATTGAAAATATATTTCACAAAAATTGTTAACATTAAAATCATTGGTGATGGAAAGTAATATTTTAAGCGCGTGACTTGAATACCGAAATTCTACCATCAAAATTTAACTTCATCACAGGAAACTGTAAACTACTTAAAAAAATATGATAAAAAGTGCAAGACTTATAAGATATATAATAATTCATTTATTACAATTAATACATTGAAAAATTAATTGTTAAATTATACTAAATTCTGGTAAACTTAGTATTGAGAGTTCCTCCACTCCGTGAAAAATTACGAACATTTTGGGACTGAGTTTTCTGGATTCTTTCTGAATTTTTCTAGACATTCTGTATTTTTTCAAACAATTATTAAAGTTTAATGTAGGTAATATTTCTCTCGATGATATAAATAGAATTTTCTAAAATAAATATTTAAAGGCTGACAGTTTATAAAAATATACGAAAGGAGTCACTTCTACCCTAATATCACAGGGGCTCGAAATTCGTTGGCGCTTTTCATAACCGATGAAAGTGCACATGGAATCAAACGTTTCATACATTTCATTTTATTATAAAGCAGCACCTTAGCATCATCGCTAAGGTCATGATAACATTTACTTCGAAACGCTTTCAAAATGAAAAGGTAGCGACTTGACATGTGTTGATAAAATAGTACTTTTTTAAATCCAATGTGTTGACGAAATTCGCAGCCAGGACCTAAATAGAGAGAAAGCAAATATCACTGTAATTAAGGGTCACAAGTCTTATCACTGTACGTGATAAGATACACGCGCCTTGGCAACCGCATTTACAGCCAAAAACTTAGTAAATCTCTAGGAATTGCTTACGCGCACAGCAGAGCTTGCCACCCCACACATTCCCGCCAAACATTATGACGTCATCTCTATAGAGATGTCCAGAACACGTGACATGTGACTGAGTAGTTCACAAGGCAGCACCGTCGCCTCTGGGTGGCAAGTGGTAAGTGGCAGATGCTGGTATGCCGCAAACTAATGGGTAAAGTACGGTATACGTGTGGAATTTCTTTTTGTACGTCGAGAACATAGTTCTTTGGAGAAGTCGTAGGCTTCCGCGGTGAGAGTCCTGTAAATGATCTTGGCTGTCCGGGTGACGCCACGTCTAAGGCTGTGTTGCCGACGTTTCGACCATCTTTTCGTGGTCTTCCTCAGGGCTGGTCTGCCTGCCCTGAGGAAGCCCTGAGGAAGACCACGAAAAGATGGTCGAAACGTCGGCAACACAGCCTTCCACGCGGCGTCACCCGGAGAGCCAAGATCATTTACATAGTTCTTTGGAGGTTTTCCTCTGCCTGTAATGGTTTAAAAACTTTTTTGTTTTGTGTTAGTACTCTTTCTGGCAGTGAGACGTTCTTTTTTCTCCAAAATAAAGTTGTAATTTCACGATAACCAAGTTGTGTGTGGTATTGGACTGGCGCGGGAGAGGCAGGGTAATATTTTTAGTTAGATTCCCTTCCGTTCTCAGTTATCAGGAAAGTGAAATTATAGCACTCTCGGTGCAAAGAGTACAAAAGTGGTTTTCTACATTGAAGTGAGAAAAGTTAGATGGTTAACTTATTTCAAGTCAGTAGTGGCCACATTATTAGGTACCACACTACAGGTAACACCATCTTCGTAATTCGCAGTACTAAATCTAAACATGAAAATATTTTTCTTTCATTCTCAGGTGTTTCATCCGTAAAAGTATGTAAATTTTCCACATTTTTGCAACTATAAAGAATACAATAAAAAGAACATAGCACTCGCCAAAATAAGTTGTCATTTACTTGCAGTGCCTGAATGTGTTGAACAAACACAGCATCGTAATATGTATAAGCCACTAATTTTATTTTATTTTATTTATTGATTTTTGATCTTCAAGATTAAAGCAAAGCTCAAATATGACGTAGCTCGCCAAATCAACGTTTACTTATTCCACCAAGGTTAACAAGTCATAGGTACTACATGTTAATTTTAATTGTATCCCAAGAAATGACATTAAATGTTCATTAAAACTTGGCCAGCAAAGATATTGAAAACACGTTTGATGAATAATGCTAACTTTAAAATAATTGGGGATAACACAAGTAATATTTTAAACGCGGGCCTTGATATTGAAATTCCAACCAACAAAATTTGAATTCAGCACAGGAAACTGTAAGATTTTTTAAAAAATATGTTAAAGTATAATATTTATTTATATTTGTAAATAACCGTTTATATATTATAATTGATTCATTGAAAAATAGTTTAACGTATATCAAAATTTGGTTCACTTAGTGAGAAAGTTCCTCCACTACGTGAAAAATTACGAACATTTATTTATTTATTTTACGTCAAAAAAGTTAAAACTGTGTATGACGTGCTATGGGGAAAAGTGAATTTTGTGCACATTTTCAAAATTCTGTGATCCCTACACTAAGTCATATACTACTTAAATTTTGAAAGAAGGGAAAAAAGCTCCCATGTAATAAAATCTATTTTCAAGGATAAATAAGCAATAAATTTTGGGCTCTTACCCATGTTGTCCTTCGGAATAATACATCCTGCCGCGACATGGAAACGATAATTTGAATAACTGTATTTCCCATTGAATTCTAGAAGACGTGCACAGAAAATGAAGTTACATTTATGTCCAGAAACAAAACAAGGGGCCATCTCAGCATTTGCTCAATGGATCAGGGAAACCGGACGAAAAACATGATCGAGATGGGGGTCATTGACGCAGAAGCTGCGATACAATACTTGTTACATATTGTTTAGAATTATACATTATGGTAATTTATACATTGGTAAATATGGTAAATTATACATTAAATATCACTGTTAAAATTAATGTTACTTTCCTTGTGATGCTTGGTATAGTCTCTAATTGTATAGAAACAGTTATGCAGCAGAAACGATTTCACTTTGGATTTAAACTTTTTGATTCGCCTAAAATCGATCCTTGAGGAACTCCACGTGCAATGGGCAAAGAGTCGGAAAGGTGCGTACGTAATGTTCCATCATTCCAGTAAGGTATTTCCACTCTCTGAGATCGTTGTTTAAGGTACGAACATAACCAATCTAGAGCAATACCATGGATTCCATATGAAGGTAATTTTGAAAGTAAAATGTCATGATCTATGACGTCAAAAGCTTTTTAGAGATCTAAAAATAATCCAATAGTTGCCTCATTTTGATTCAATGATCAGGCGACATCTTTAAGAAAAGAAAATATGGCTGTTTCCGTTGATTTTGATTTTCTAAATCCATGTTGGCAATCTGTAAGCGCGACGTGTTTACTGAGAAGGTTTCTATTCGTACGTAAAAAAGTCTCTCTAATATTTTTTTAAAAAACTGATAGAAGAGAAATGGGTCGATAATTTTGAATTTCATTTTTGTTTCCTTTTTCGAAGAGCGGCTCAATTTTAGCTGTTTTGAAAATATCTGGAAACGTTCCGGTGCATAACGATGAATTAAATATGTGAGTTAACAGGTGTATAATGGCATACGCACAGGTCTTTAACAAAGAATCCGGGAATTCATCTAAACCGGACGAATATTTGTTTTTTAGTTTACCGATTATTTTGAGAATTTCATAGGAAGAAGTTTTCTGAAACGACCATCGTGTCTAAAATTTTTGGGGAAATATCTGTCATTGAATTCTGTGGCTGAAGACCCTTAGTGAGATCGGCAGCAATTCTCGAAAAGTATTGGGTAAAAAGACTAGCCACAGTTGCCGGATCGTTCACATTTATATCGTTATATTTTAAAACAACATTCTCTACAGGGTTTCTAGTTGAATTGGTCGTATTTTTTATTATATTCCACATTGCTTTTGTTTTGTTATTTGAGTTCAAAATATCCTGATCGTGTTTCATGATTTTAGCCTGCCTTATGACTTTTCTTCACAATTATTTGTATTTTTTAAAGTAGATAAGGAAATCTTGAGATACGTTATGACTAGGGAACGGAATTTATTGTAATAAAAAATGCAAAATATGTGCATACTTTTTCCAAAATATGTAAGAAAAGATAGAAAATAATAAAATACAAATTCATTATTGGGTTTAAAATTGTTCTCTACAAGCATTTTTCGAGCATGGAACGTCGCTAATCAGTTCTAAAGAAGTATTCAGAGTGGCTTAAAGTAGGTTCTATCTCTAAAGTAATTCTACACTAGATTTTTTTATCTAGGGCTTATATCCAGCCGACAGCCGGTTACCCTTTACGCCCCGATGGGACGCATATTCGACCATACACTAGACAAACACCTGCGGGCTCAGAAGAACTGGGGTCAGAAGAACGCGAGGCCCCTTCGCGACAACACACACACAAAGTTAAGGGACAAACAGCCATGCCCAAGGCGGGACTCGAACCCGCGACCCTTCGGACCGAAGCGCTGAGTCGGTACTCGCTCTTAGCCACCTCGGCCATCCAGGTCGGCCTGCACTAGATTTTACCACACATAATAATTTTATTCGAAATACAAAATACGTCCATAGTATATATTACAATGTTTACGAGAAGCCAGTGTTCCAATGACAGTAGTACCATGTAGTCATGGATCGCGGGGGAAGGGGTTAAAGGGAATACCCCTCACAAATCTAACAACGCTTCAAAGAATTTTCTGTAAAGAAATATTTGTTAGTTTTCGATGAAGTAACGGATGTGCTGTTTGAAACATGAGCAAAATTGTAGTTGGAATTACTTTTGGTTACAGAAATCCGCTCATTCATGACTTCGAGTACAAAGTAAGCTGGGGGGGGTCCCAATTATGGCGAAGGTATGGAAGTCATAGCCCAGCACCATTACATTTGATTTTTAAGAAAGGCGATTCCGTAACATATAATGCAAACGCGCATCTGAAATGTTTCGTTTCGACGTATAAATCTGTATATATAAAAGAAAGTCGTGTTAGTTACACTATTTATAATTCAAGAACGGCTGTACCGATTTGGCTGAAAGTTGGTGAGCAGGAAGCTTAGGGCCAGGAGACGGACATAGGATCCTGTTTATCCCGTTCGACAGCGTTCCTGTGTGAAAATGCACGTTTTTGCACGTTTTCGCACGTTTTTGCGTGATTTCGCATGTTAGCGGTCATTGTTGCCTGTGGTAACCCATTGTTGTAACGCCGCACTGATAACAGAAGGCGATAATGATAGCCGCCTTTCGTTCGCCGTTAGCTATATATATAAAAGAAAGTCGTGTTAGTTACACTATTAATAACTCAAGAACGGCTGTACCGATTTGACTGAAAGTTGGTGAGCAGGAAGCTTAGGGCCAGGAGACGGACATAGGATACTGTTTACCCCGTTCGACAGCGTTCCTGTGTGAAAACGCACGTTTTCGCGTGATTTCGCATGTTAGCGGTCATTGTTGCCTGTTGTAACCCATTGTTGTAACGCCGCACTGATAACAGAAGGCGATAATGATAGCCGCCTTTCGTTCGCCGTTATCTATATATATAAAAGAAAGTCGTGTTACTTACACTATTTATAACTCAAGAACGGCTGTACCGATTTGACTGAGTTGGTGAGCAGGAAGCTTAGGGCCAGGAGACGGACATAGGATGCTGTTTATCCCGTTCGACAGCGTTCCTGTGTGAGAACGCACGTTTGCGCGTGATTTCGCATGTTAGCGGTCATTGCTGCCTGTTGTAACCCATTGTTGTAACGCCGCACTGATAACAGAAGGCGATAATGATAGCCGCCTTTCGTTCGCCGTTATCTATATATATATAAAAGAAAGCCGTGTTAGTTACACTATTTATAACTCAAGAACGGCAGTACCGATTTGGCTGAAAGTTGGTGAGCATGAAGCTTAGGGCCAGGAGACGGACACAGGATACTGTTTATCCTGTTCGACAGCGTTCCTGTGTGAGAACGCACGTTTTCGCGTGATTTCGAATGTTAGCGGTCATTGCTGCCTGTTGTAACCCATTGTTGTAACGCCGCACTGATAACAGAAGACTATAATGATAGCCGCTTTTCGTTCGCCGTTTTATCTATATATACTACACCTATTATATACTTACGTTATACCCATATATACTTCACCTATGCACCAAAATACAGGAACAGTAATGAATGATTAATCTACTTAATTTTTTTATTTGCATTTTCTAATAAACAATTTAACTTAATAAATTTCAAAATCTGCTTATTTATTGCCTTTAACAGCCGATCCCTATTATTACAGCTTTGTATTTCTCTCTTAAACAAAAATCAATTCCAAAAAAAAAACGCTCTGCTACGTAATAGATTTTTTTATTATCTATTTAATATCAGAGCGTGTTTTTGAAATTCTTCTTTGAGAGAAAAACACAAATCTGCAATAGCTTTATTATCACGAGTGCAACAAGGATAGTACAGTTTCTCACAGTGAGTGCGACGCGAAAAAAAGATGGAACCGACTGTTAAGGCGGAACAGAGTTCGCCGGGTCAGCTAGTCTATATATATAAAAGAAAGTCGTGTTAGTTACACTATTTATAACTCAAGAACGGCTGTACCGATTTGGCTGAAAATTGGTGAGCAGGAAGCTTAGAGCCAGGAGACGGACATAGGATACTGTTTATCCCGTTCGACAGCGTTCCTGTGTGAGAACGCACGTTTTCGCACGTTTTCGCACGTGATTTCGCATTTCGCATGTTTTCGCGTGAAGGTACTTAACTGAAGAGTGCAACCTATGCACCAAAATACAGGAACAATAATGAATGATTAATCTACTGAATTTTTTTATTTGTATTTTCTAATAAACAATTTAACTCAATAAATTCCAAAATCTGCTTATTTATTGCCTTTAACAGCCGGTCCCTATGATTGCAGCTTTGTATTTCTCTCTTAAACAAAAATCAATTCCAAAAAAACGCTCTGCTACGTAATAGATTTTTTAATTATCTATTTAATATCAGAGCGTTTTATTTTAAATTCTTCTTTGTTTGAGAGAAAAACACAAATCTGCAATTACTTTATTATCACGAGTGCAACAAGGATAGTACAGTTTCTCACAGTGAGTGCGACGCGAGAAAAAGATGGGACCGGCTGTTAAGGCGGAACAGAGTTCGCCGGGTCAGCTAGTATATTTAAAAAAACGAAATATGTAGTAGTAGGTAAAATATGTGAAAATATGTAATTATACCGAAATATGTAAAAATATGTAACAAAAATAGTTCCAATTAATTCAGAATGTCTTGTACACTTTAAAAAATATTATTGAATGTGGGTATCTAGTTCCTGTACAAACATGTATTTACATGGAAATCCGTTCCCTAGTTATGCGGTTTAGAAATGAAAGAAAGAATTCGCTTGTTTTTACAAGATGTCCTAATCCCTTGTGTTACCCAAGAATTGCTTTTTCGTGAAATATTTAATTTTCTTTTTTGAAGAGAAAAGCAAGTGTTAAAATGAAATGAAAGAGTTGAAAAAAAAGAATTCGTATTTGTCGTTTGTATCAACAGTCCTGAATCAGTACTCCTGAATCAAGTTATCAATGAATAATATTATTTTACTTTTTGTAAACAATCTAGTCATACGTGTATTATTTATTGTGTCAGTGATCGCATTTCTTATAATGGTAAGAATTTGTGCATCGTGGTCACTGTATCCTAAATCTTTTGTTTCAACTTCGTATCGAGTAGTAGTTTTGTTAATTATATTTTGATTAATTGCCCTCATCGAATTTTATGTGATCCGTGTAGGTACATTAATTGTAATGTCTAAATTGAAGGAATTAATGAAATTTGTAAAAGCCTTTCTTTCTCGCAAGATTAGACCAGAAAATCAATGTTAAAATCTCCGCATACAACAATGAATTCAAAAGAGCGATTGCTGACTTTGTTAAGTGTTATCTCCAGGTTTTCTAAGAACAAAATATAATCTGCAGCTCTGTTTGTTGGAGGTCTGTAGATGCAAAGTATTATCACTTTTAGCGAAGTAAGATGTACAACAGAAATTTCAAAGACATTTTCAACGGAATACACATTTAATTACGCCAAGGAGATAGAATCAATATTATTTCTGCCGGCCCGGTGGCCGAGATCGCTAAGGTAGTAGTGTCGTAGTGATCTCGGGCCGAAGGGTCGCGGGTTCGAATCCCGCCTCGGGCATGGATGTTTGTGTGTGTCTGTGTTATCCATAAGTGTTCTTCCTACAGTTTCCCCTACAGTTGAATCTACAGTAATAGTGGTCGCTAATGACCTTAGATGTTGATGCGACCTTAAATAACGAAAAAAAAAAAAAAATTATTTCTAACGTAAATACAAGAATGTCCATACGTAGGACTGTGTTACCGTTACTGTGTAATGTGTTTATGAACATTCTGTATTTCCCCCCGAAGATGTTTAATGCATGTAATATTTGTGTTATGATAATAATTAATTTATATTTCTAAAATAAATATTTTAAAAGCTGACAGTTTATAAACATATACCGAAGAAGTCACTTCTACTCGAATAGTACAGGGGCCCGAAATTCGGTGGCACTTTTCATAACCGATGAAAGGGCACGTGGATCCAAATATTTCATGGATTTCATTTCATTACAAATTAACATCTTAGCATCATCGCTAAGGTCATGATAACATTTACTTCGAGCCATTTTCAAAATGAAAAGGTAGTGACTTGACGTATGCCTGATAAGAGTAGCGCTTCTTTAAATCAAATTCGTGAACGAGATGCGCAGCCAGAACGTAAACAAACCAAAAGAAAGCAAATAACATTGTAAATAAAAAATGAGTTAAGGAACACAAACCTCAGTAATCACACAATTCAGCCCAAAACTTACTAATTCTCTAGCAATCGCTAACGCGCAAAGCAGAATTTGCCACCCAACACTTTACCGCCAAAGGTTGTGACATCTGGACATCTCTATAGGATATCACCATGCTGCGGTAGCAAGCGTGAGCATGCATCTACGTACGTATTACTCATTCACTTTACATTTGTAGACGGAGCGCTACGATCTGTTTACATGGGGTCACAGCCGACTGAATGAGACTCGCACATCTACAGTAGATATTGATCGATTAGATATGGCGGTGAGCGAGATACAGACCCACTCATTGCAGGGTATTGCCATAGATTAACAGGGTACTGCAGAGTAGACGCGGGCAAGAACATAACTATTATGTAATAGATATATTCAAAGGAGAAATATAAATATTTTCCGTGCCTATATAGCATGTATTGTCAATGACAAAGTGTATTATACTGCATCTCTGTCCGTAGGTATTATACCCCTTTTTACTTTCTCGTTTTCTTTTGCTTGCGGTAATAGTTCACTACATTATTTATAATTAATTTACTGCCAGAACACCCTTTCGCATATCGAAGTGGATTTGATTTGTCCATAGACATCACAGAAACGACAAAGAGAAAACAAGCACTTTTTCCCAGACAGTCTCAGCGGGCGTCAGCATTGGTCAAGTGCTCTTAGTCGTCAGCACTATTCGTGCTTTCTCGGTTTGTGTTTGGGCTTTTGATGGGAAATTTTACCAAAACATCGATAAATCGGTGTAATGATACATCGCTGAAGGGTTTTCGATGTCGAAAATATCGACAAAGAAACATCGATGTTTTAAATATACACTAATAAACTTGCTATTTTCCTATCTAATTTTAATTACAGTTCATAAATGGGACCAACAAATTCGATAACTTATTTTTTCATGGAAGTGAAATTAGAACCCTTTTATTTTTAGGTCGCGAAATGTCTTCCTAGTATTCATGATTGATTCATGTTTCCGGGCGCGTCAACTACTCAGGTCATTAGTCCCGTTAGTGTAGTGCATGTTTTTTTCTCGGGAGATGGCGGTGATCTTCCCCCGCTGGATGGCGAGATCTGGCACCGACCTACCGTCGGCTAGTGGGGTTTCCCCCTAACCAGGACTCTCCCACCAGCGGGGCACCGCCCCAGCCGGGACAAGCTCTCAGCTCCCGACCGGTCCCCCGGGATATGTGGTAGTGTAGTGCATGTTAGTGTAAGTGTGTGTGTGTAATGGGAGAGGAAAGGACAAGGAATGGGAAGGATAGATCGCGCGCGGTCCGTGGCCCGTTTGGTAGGGTACTGCTCCGGCATTCGTCTGGGGTTGATCGGAGAAACCACGGAAAACTACCGATCAGAGCAGCCGGCCGCTAGAATTCTCCTCCAGACAGCAGCTGAATTCGACCTAGCTGAAAAGCTAGTGTCGAAAATCCTGCCGCCGTCAGGACTCGAACCTAGGACCTCCCGGTTAGCGGTGCTGCAGTGACATCAGTTGATGCACTGAGCTACCGCTACCGGTCCTAGTATTCATAGTAACAAATACAATCAAATATAAATGATTGACTTACCTACCCGACAACTGGAATTAGCAGCTTAATTTCACGAAGTTCTTCTCACTGTAACGTGTATTGTGCTCGCGCACCACAATGAACTAACAAAATATGAGAAAGAGAGTGTTTTTTAAATTGTTCCGCCTTCGTCATGACGCAATGCGTCTCATAACCCCCATTGGGCGTTGAGCGCTTAGGAGTATTCTCCGTTACTTAGTTGTTGTTGTTTTTTTTTTTTTCAAGTCAATGTCTTTGAGAGTAATCCTCCATGACGTAGTCCGTAAGTCCGTTAGTCGTCAAGAGGACCGCCAGGTAGCATCTCCGCGTACGTGCCTCTCTCTTGCGCGCTCCTGCGTCTCTACCCAGCGGCCAGAATTAGGAAGGAACTAGGATAGGGGTAGAGTTTAGGACACTTCACAGGGGCTGGACTAGCCCTTGTGAAGCAGTTAAACTCGTTTTGTTGAAACAAATTTCACATGAGATTGTCCGGGAATCGAATCCTTGGACCTCCTTGGTGAAAGGCAAGCGACTTGCGCCATGAGACAGCCACATGTTGCCAGATACACTCCACCACTTCATCCCTCTAATAGCGCTGTAAAAACTACCAAAAAAACCAAAAAACACTCAAATAATTTGGTGATAAATGTTGAACAATTATAAGTTTACTCGAATATATAAATCATATATTATATTTAAACGTATGCGATGAAAGACGTGCCAGTTTGGAAAGCAATGGTTGGTCTCACATCACATATTACTGCGGGACTTCGCTGGATTGAGTGGAGTGAGTCTGATTCACGACCTGTCAAAACATTTAAGGACCATTTTCCAACACTATTATCGATTCAGGCAATGACACGCCTACCGATCACATACACTCATAACGCGAGAAGTTCCCAAACTTCCTCAGATTTCACAGGCGAAATGTGCAGTGTGGTAATGAGGTTGATGCAAAACATCAATATTGCTTTGTTAAAAACAACAAAAAATCGATGTTTTGGCAACAAAATTTCGATGTGAAGAAAACATCGACAGCAAAATATCGATGTTTCTGATGGAAAACAGCGATGTTTTTCGCCATCCCTAGTTCGGGCTCTCACTTTCAGAACAACATTAGTTCCTAATTCTGAAGAAATATAGGAAGTTATCTCCGTCAACTTAATATATTATTATTATTATTATTATTATTATTATTATTATTATTATTAATAACCAGTCCCAATAGCTAAGGCAGTAGTGCCGTGGCGATCTCGGAAGGAAGGATCGCGAGTTTGAGTCCCGCCTCAGGTATGGGTGTATTTGTGTATGTCTGTTTGTGCCGTCCATTCATCCTTCATTATCATCATCATTCGATCTTCCATCTCCCCAGGACTAACAACCCTGGGATATAAAACTCGGATTCAGCCTAATGCTGATCCCCCTGATTAGTTACATGCAAGACTTGCAACGTGATGAAAATGTTACTGAGTCCGTGGAAGTGCATGTCCTGCGTGGTCCAAGATGGTCTATTCGCGAGCCGAAAACAAATTAAGTTGACGGAGATGATGAAGACTTTATTTCTTTATGTGATAACGTCAACACCTCATCAGAATTTCCACAGTTCCTAATTCTGCCGTCTAAATGTATATTTAATGTATGTAGCATTCACATTCGTATGCTAATGCTATCAGAACTATGGCGTTGTTATTAATATTGTGAAATACGTTTCCTCCGAGGCAAGTAGTTATTAGCATTACTCGCAACTTCTATTAGAGAAAAGGCATAGCTACAGGCCACGCCAGTTACATGAAGTCAATTGTAAGTCCCATTTTACATCCGCCAAGCCCGCCGCCGGATTCCGCCCAACGTGGATCCAGCCCGTGCCCCGTGCCTTGAGCTGGCGAAGTTACTTCCACCGTGAACGCTAGCAGACTAATATGCTTTCGAATCCTACCGCGAGGTGTCTCTGCTTTCGCAAAAACCACGCCAAGAGTCAAGCAGGGCTTGATAAAAAGTCGCGATCATGCGGCACGGTGAGAAACACGCGAAAAGCCGTGACTTTGGCTACCGTGAAAACGGGGCTTAGGGCCATTTGTACAATCCGAGTTTAAACGTGATCCACCGCTTAATCTCGGCTTACTGTCCAGTGGCCGGTTGTACAATTGACTATCAGCAAAGATTCGTCATTCAATTTGTTCACCTACAGATAGGTAAGTGTACGATGCATTGTGGAGAGTTGCCTCCTCGAATATCGGAAGACATTTCTGAACTCTGTGATTGCTTTTCCTATTATATAATTTTTATCTTTTCAAATGTAGCTTCTTATTCAAAAATTATTTTTCCATTTCTTTAAATTTCTATTTTACAGAAATCATGCTGTAACTCCTGAACAAAAGCTCTTCATAACTCTTCGGTACTATGCTACTGGCAGTTTTGTGTCCGTTGCTGCTGACTTTGGCGGAGTCCATAAATCCACAGCCAGCCGAATAATTGCTAATGTTACAACAGCACTGACTAAATTAAGGAAACAATACATATATTTTTCAGAAGAAGAAGAGTTAACAATTGTGAAACAAAAACTTTATGATATCGCAAAATTTCCGAAGTGCATTGGTTGCATAAATTGTACTCACGTTCGAATCAAGTCTCCAGGGGGAGATGATACTGAAAAAGAAACAGAAAACAATTTTTCTCTCTGAATGAGCAAACACTTTGTGATTCTGACCTCAAAATACCTACTCAACATTGTTTGAAGGTTGCCTGGAAGTACTCATGATTCTACAATTTTTGTCAATTCGAAAATCAGAAGAAGATTTGAAAGCAGAGATTCCAAGGATTTGGTGTTAGTAGGTGACAAGGGATTTGCTTTACGATCTTATTTATTAACACCTTTCTCACATCCAACCACAAGACCACAACAATTATATAATGAATCGCTCATCAGAACGCGCAATTGTGTGGAACGAAGCTATGGAGTGTGGAAAAGGCGATTTCCTGTCTTAGCTACGGGCATCAATTAAAAAGTTTGTAATGTTGAAAGTGTAACAGTAGCTACTGCTATTCTGCACAATATAGCATACCAAATGAAGGAGAGCGTTCCTGATGTGACTGATGATGTTAATGATTTAATAGACAGCGTGGAACTGAAAATGAGAGGGAAACCACTTCATTTGTGAGAAATGCTTTTGTGAGTTATTTTGAAACATTGTAATAAAAAAATCAATTGTAATAAAAAAATACAATTTAATTTTTACATTTAATTTTTTAAATTATTTTATAGAAGTTTTTCTTTCTCCAAAAGAAGAATTTCCATCGCAACAAATGTTGTTTCTCCCACATATTAACTTTTGCTGCACTTTCTTTCTATTATCTCTACTTCTTTTTTTTTGCTTTCTCTTTCATTATTTTTATTTTTGTCTCGTGTTCTTCAGCAGCATATTTTTTTTATTTCCTGCAAGCTGTGCTTTGGTGCCAGCCCATTCGCGCACACTGTCCTTAGTTTTTGCTCTTTTATTTTGTTCCAGGGCTGATGATTTACGTTCCCGTAAATCCGCAGGGTTATAATGCCCCCAATCACAACACTGACTTGTGGAAGCAACAGACTCCCAAACACTACTTTTAACATGCGTTGAAGGAACAGGTTCCCGAACACTCGATTGTAATCCACTCCAGTCATACAAATTTGACGAGCCTGGTTCAATGTTAGGGTCTAATTCAATAATAACGTCTTCCATTATTTAATTTTCCTGCACATTCCTGCTGTTATCAAATATAGCTTCGGAAGCAGCTGCATCTTCAACAGCTCCACTCGTAGCACTAGTGTTTACAGGTGCGTCCACATCATCTTCTGCATCATCATCAAACTGGGAATTGTTTCCAGTTATTCTGGTTCCCAGAATTTCCATTATCGTGTAGTCTACAGATGTTGACTACAAAGCCATTGGGGGCCCACCTCCAGTGCCTTTCGAATGCAGCTTGGCCTCTGCAAACTTATTTTTTGCCCATTTCTCCATATTGTCATACTTGCTCCGAAGGACAGTATGTGTCCTCGCAATCTCACCCATTGCGGCATTGAACTCTTGGGCGAGTTTCTCCCAAGTTTCATTCTTCTGTCTGTTGAAATAAAGAGTAGCATATGTAAGCACGAAAATTGAGTTAGCAACCAGCTTTATACAAACTGACGCACATGTGGGCTGATTTTCTTTAGAACTTCCTATTACAAATACGAGTATTATTGAACATTATTGTTAGCAGATATGTACCTGTTGCTTGTGGTGTCGAATTTCTTGCATTCTAATACTACCAAATGCATTTTTACTAGCTGCAGAAGAAGTGACATTTCTTTGGGTGAAAAATTCGCAGCTCTTTTCTTCACGTTCATTTCGTTCAAAATAACAACAATTAACGCTACAGATTTCCAAAGGAACGAAAACTGCACCAAGTAGACAGAAGTTGGTTACCACAATAAACAATAGTAAAGAGATCATACATCAGCAAAGAGACTCCAGTTCGAATTCATCGTTTTTCAGTTCTGCGCTTTTCCGCTAGTTCAGGGTAGACAACTTTCTTTCCCGAAAGTCTAGCGTTCGTTTACCTGAACTGTCGATTAAGTTTGATGAACAACTCAAGTGTGGCTAAACTGAGTTCACATTCTGAACGGAGGTTCGTCGATCTCTAATTTAAACGACTGCTTGTACAACTAGCCCGTTTTCACAGTGGCATATGTT
Organism: Teleogryllus occipitalis; assembly: GCA_011170035.1. Taxonomy (NCBI): domain Eukaryota; kingdom Metazoa; phylum Arthropoda; class Insecta; order Orthoptera; family Gryllidae; genus Teleogryllus; species Teleogryllus occipitalis. The sequence continues at coordinate 95,467 of BLKR01001173.1, read as the reverse complement.
ACTGCATATTCCACGGCACTTGAAAGGCACGAAATTCACAGTCGTGACTTGCCTTGAAAGTCGAGAGTGCGCGTTTACACGTTGACATCTAATTTTACGACTTTCAGTTACGTCACACCGAAGCAGGCGCGCCAGTTTCGGTTTGAATGGTAGCACAATGAAACTTCTATTAACAACTAAAATAAAATTCTATTCAACTAAAAACAAAATAACCATCGTCCAAAAAATGCAAATTTGAGATATTATGTTATGAGAATACTTCAGTGGCTAAACTTTTAAATAAGTCTTTTTGAAAGTGAAAAATAACACCATTGTCTTATCTTGGAACATTTTCCTCACAATAACCAGGACTAAAGTGAAATTGAATGAAAATCAAAAACAAAACCCAATGTTAAGGTACCCAGTTGTCTCAGATTGGGACAACTTGATCAGGATCTGAGCTGTCCGGGTGACGCCGCGTCGAAGGCTGAGGTGCCGACGTTTCGACCGACGGATCGCGGTCCTCTTCAGGGCTCTACTGCGCCAGGATTTTTTCATTTTTTCCCTCGCCAGTATCCCTGGCGAGGCGGGAATTTATTCATAAATACGGGTTACATAAGCTCCAGCATTTTTTGCTTTTGGAGCAGCAGGGAGGGCAATATCTTAAATAAACTAGAAATAAAACTAACTTAAAACTATAAACTTAACTTAACTTAAAACTAGTCTCTTTGGGCTAATGAAGTTTTAATTAAAATAATTGTAATAGAAAAGTAATATAAAGTTCTTTAAATTGTTCTTTCTGCTTCTTGTTATATCTCATTCACACTCTCTTTCATACTTAATCTATATATACACACACATTCACTCACGCAATCATACCACACGGCACGGCACTTCACTTTGTATACTATTTACACTTTATGGTGGCGCCAGGATGTAGGGCGTTCCGGTTTATATAGTAGGTGGGCCAGGATGTGATAGGCTGAGGTGGCGGCCAATCGGGCGCGACCAGGTGAAAGGTGAATGACCAACCACAGCCTGATAAAGGTTAAATATTCATGGAATTTATGGAATTTTCATGGAATGAATGAATGAATGATAATAATAATAATAATAATAATAATAATAATAATAATAATAATAATAATAATAATAATAATAATAATAATTTATTTCTTCATGGTCCTTTGATTGTAGGGCTACAATTTTAAACAGCATCATATAAGACATTACACTCAGTAGATGCTAATAAGTGTCAGTGAGTGTGTAACCTATTTATTTGGTTTTTGCATCTGAAGTTTAGTTGTTTAAAATTCACAAGGGAAGGCATAAATTATCTAAAGATCTTACACAGAATGAAGTACTTTCTTGGTCCAATTTGAACATAGTGCCCTCCACTGGTTGTACAGTATTAATAGCCTGTGTTCCTTCATTTGTGGAAACTAGAAATTACTGTCCCCAAGTTTAAAAGAGCTTTTATATTTTAACTTCAGAGGAATTCTTTTTTGTATTTTACTCTATTACTTCTAACATTCTACACATGATAATACATCAGTTTTAATAAATTTTGTAAAAATTATTTTTAATTTATTTTTCAAAACTTTTGCGTAAAAATTGAAATATGTAAAATGAAACTAAGCAGGAAAGTTCTAAATGGTCTTAATTTTATCATTTTGTGAGTCACGATAAACATAGAAAATATGCACTTCGAAATGCAGATTCTACTTCTCATTCAATAAGCATATAGAATACTTAAGCATCATGTTAAATTTTGAAAATTTCTGAAGATAATTATTAAAAAATTTCTCACCAAAAGTGTTACTGATTTGATACAGAGGAACTATATATTTACATAGCCTACTACATTGTTATATTTGAATAAATAGTAGTGAAATAATTCAATATGAAAAGAAGTGCCCCTATAAGACAGATTGCCCTTAGATCGTGCCTGTAAAATATAAGATTATCTATAAGATAGTGCGCTTATCGATTCTTTTACACATAAAATAAGAGCTCAGAAGATTCATTTTATTATTTCAACTATTAAATGTGCACATAAAACTGGGTATTTTGTTTCAAATTTGGGCATAAATGCCCATTGTTGCTTGATAAACAAAAATTGGTAACATTCATTTTCTATCTTCATTCTTGAGTCTTGCAATCATGTCATTGATACAAATTCAATACATTGATGTCTCGAAATGCCCTGGTGTTCTCAGCCTCCTTATTTCCAAGAAATGCAAGAATCGTATTTAAATACAGACATTTCTAAATATTCCCTTTATAGCAAACACACAACATAAGATCTATTTTATCTCAGCTGTATATTACTATCACACTTCAGATAAGAAATTCAATTATTTGAATGTTGTGAAAGTATCAAATAAATAACGAGAATTGAGTTCAAGTATATTTGGTAAATTTTCGACAGTAAAACATAAATTAGTGTGAGGTATGAAGCAGCAAATATTATTGAATGGGGAATTATTAAACAAGTTTAATGCTTACATACAAAATACAATCAGGCAAGTTTTACTAAAAAATTAACAATTACATCTATAATACAGCCAATGCAGAGTTGTTGTTATTATTAAGATATTTCGCCAGGAATTTGATCTTCAAATTTTTCCTCTACACAAAAATGACGCCTATTGAGTGTACGCAGGTAAAAATTATATTCATTTCGTCTGAAAACAATCTAATAAAATATTTTTGTTTCGATGATTGATGACATTGCTCACAATTTGAGGATGAAAATTCACAGATTTTCACACAATCTAGAAACAAATTACAATTAAGTAATGCCCAAGCCACTGTTTCCCGCCAACCTATCCTAAAAAGTAACATTTCTCTATTCACATTAGTCTGCTAATGCTATTAAGACTATGGCGACTATTAAAATTGTGAAATACGTTTCCTCCGAGGCAAGTAGTTATTAACATTACTCGCAACTTCTGTTCGAGACAAGGCATAGCTACAGGCCACGGCAGTCACATGAAGTCAACAGCAAGTCCCATTTTACTTCCGTCCAGCCCGTCCGATTCCACCAAACGTGAACCCCGGATCCAGCCCGTGCCCAATGCCCTGCTTGGAGCTGTCCAAGTTGCTCCTGCTGTGAACGCTAGCAAACTGATATGTTTACAAATGCTACCGCGAGGTGTCTCTGCTACCGCAAAAGCCACGCCAGGAATCTTCGAGCATAGAATGCATTCTATGCTCGAAGCCAGGAATCAAGCAGAGCTTGATAGAAAGTCGCGATCATGCGACACCTAACGGCAAGACTGAGAAACACGCGAAAGCCGTGACTTACGCTACCGTGAAAACTGGGAGAGAGACTAGTTTCCCCGCGTGACATCGGTAGCGGTAAATAGGAGACGCGTGTACATTGTTCATATTCACTTTGATATTCATGTCAATTTAAATATATTATATCAGCCAATAAACCAGCGACACAAGTAAGGTATGTACTTGCATTTTCTGTTAGTTTTTTTCGAAGTGACAGGTGGAAGGTAACAGGTGGCATGGAAATGGATTGTGGATATATTGTGGAGACGTTGTTTTGTTTTGTTTTTTTTAATAATTGAGAAACTCATAATTTATTGCTTCTATGAATTGTGGATCTTGAGGAATTGAAGTGTATTGATTGCCGTAAAGTCAATAATTTTCAACAAACTTCAATTAACGTTCGATCTTTCAAAAATTATATTAACATTTGAGTGCTCACTCGTGTTAAACTATTCGCAGTGGAACACCCATCTAATTATGTATCCATTTCTGCATTCCTGAAAATTAAAAATTTCAAGTAAAATCCATGATGTGAACGTTCAAGGAACGACGTGGATGTCGAAATAAATTTAATGTTAATTTAATTTTGTTTCGTTTATTAACGTATGACGGTTTTTGTCATTTGTAAGAGCTATTGAAAGCGAAAATGCGGCGATTCTCCCGTCACTCCACCCCTAATCAATATTGCCGACTGTCATGTCCACTTCAACCCTTGTATGTTTCCTCCTTGCCATGGCCTAGGCCATGGAGTAGGCCATGTCCTTGCACATTCCATAAGCAAGGCAGCGTATGAAAGCAATTTCAAGTGCCGTAAAAATGTTTAAAATAATTAGTGTATCGCTGCCTGAAATAACTTTTTTCTAGAGGTTTTTATAAATGTTTACCCGAACTCGTTTGTTACAGCTTCTTTCGAAAAGTGTGGTTTGAGCACGAGGTTTTAATTCCTACAGCAAGTGGGTTCTTCTGGAAACCTTGACAGTGCACACTGTAGTTTACTTGTGTGACCGTGAAGCTTCGTATGCATTTGTAGTGATTTTCGTATCAGATTTTATTGCTTACTAAAACTTCGCCGAGTCGCGGAAAAAAAAAAAAAGAATGACAAGCTGAGTGCAATGGATATAAAGAATACCCAATTCTGTCAAAAACTTGTCCTATCAAATCGAAATTCAAACTTCAATAATCGGGTATTTGAAGTTCCCTTGAGACAGAAACGCACCGAATGTGTTCTGAAAAGATAATACAGTGTTAATAATGTATTCCTGGTAAATTTGAATTTGGAATTGCGTAAGGAACGACAAACAAACTAGTTCAGCTACAGAATGTAAGAGTAAACAGCTGGAACCTTTTTACTTTGAGAGACATGAAATAATTTGTCATGGGCATATTCGTGTGCTTTCCTATCTGTGTGAATGTGAAAGTGTAAATATGAAATGGATTCCTCAGATTCTTTTGCTTTCAAATGTCATTTCATTAATGATTTTTTGTGTGTATGCCGTAGAGTAATTTCATTAGGCCAATTCAAGTAACGAAACGGTTGTTCCTAAAATTGCACAGGAGTTGAATATTTTTTTAGGTTAAATGAATTTTCACTTCGTCACCTGCTTTATTGCTTTTAATTTTAGTTTGTTTGTTTTTTTGCAGAAATTCGACATTTGGGTAATATAGGGGGAAAAAGATAAAGCCATCTGAAGAGTATCTGTTCTTTTGTGACTGCTATAAAAATATTAATAATAATAATAATAAACAAAACAAAAAAAGTGGGATTATTAATTATCAGTGGCATAGGTATAGTTCGTGTCACGAGGATAATATAAATGATGGCACCCCTATCATCAGTTGAATATAAAAATTTTAAATATATAGTGGTTAGCATATTTTATTAAACATGAAAATATGTTTTTTATACTTGTTGCAATTATTTCTTACAATTGTTATTTGGTTACTGGAAGTTACTGTGATGTATGAAATTATTCAGAAATAAAATTGATGTTACAAATTATATTTTAATTACTTACAGTGATGAAGTAATCCGAAAATCTTCATTCAGTTGATTCTGTGTTCATAGAGTAAATGTTCTTAAGTCATAAGATCTTAGTTTGAAGAGAATGAGGGTTATATTCTTGAATAAATTTTAATGAGTGCTAAAATGGAAAAGGAAAAAAAATCCTATATAATGACTTAAGTTCTTTACAAAATGAATGTTTGACTTGGATTGTATCGACCATGCTTGGGGAATAGTTACATTAGTAATTGGTGAAATGTGCACCATTTAGTAATTTCTTATGTATGAAATCAGAGTCGGTAAACTATTTACAGTGTTAAGTATAGTTAAAATCAAGTGAAAAAGGCTTACTCAGCAGCTTATTGAAAGAATGAGTAGTTGGAATTTTTGATTTAGAAATAAATAAATTGTCTTGAACAAACTTGTATGATTTCCTATCTTCATAATAAATGAAATTGATTCCTCTGATTTTTTTTGTTTACAAACATCAACTCAATTCAAAGTAGGCAGTTGCAAGAAATGTAACTGCATAAGAAAATAAATTTAAATTATAATAAAAAAATAATTAGTTATTTCACATGATCGTAGGTCCACGATTCAATCTATTGCATGGGTTATGCATGGAAAATTATGACCTCGAGTAATATAAAGAAATGTCAGGAATTTCTTTTGTTAAACACCAGAGGCAGTAAAGTGTACGTATACTGATTTTAGATTTAAAATAATAATATTGTGATTATAGCATAGTAAGAATAATTTATATTTTCTCTGCATTTCCATTTTTTTAAAGTTTTTATTTACTTGGTTTTGTGATAGAGGCAAAACTGTGCCTTCATACAGTAAACAAATAAATAAGCATGGACATTTATTTAACCAGAATCAAATGTATTTCAATTGTAATAAAAGTGACATGTTGTTTTACACAATTGAAATTGGTGATGTGGGTTCTATGAGTCAAGCAAGGGAAATTTTGACCTCAGGTAATTGGAAGGGACCGTTCAGTGATTTTTTTTTGTTGTAATATTTGTGCGGTTGAAAATGGGACCAAGAATATGGATAATTTTATGATTCCATGAGCTGCTAAACACATCACACATCTTAACAGAAAATGCTTATTAGTACAGAACTTATATCAAACAAGCAATGTTGTCATCTACAAAAACCTTGTCCTGCCACTGGGAAATTGTTACTAATTTTAGATAAGAAAATGTACCCAAAACTTTAAATTTAAAGAAGTACTTATGTCAGTTAAGTAGTGTCACATGACTAGAAAACATGAAGTTATACATAAGCTATAAAATAACATTCTGATGTTATTTTTACCTAAAGAACGTGACATTTGACTTCATTTGTTTTATTTAAAAAAATACGATTGGCTTGACAACTTTACTCAATGTGGCCAAAATATGACTTCAGAACCTTTAGCCTGTGACAACAGAATTATCAGTAGAATTAACACATGTAATTTCTAATTACAAGATAATTTTCGATTTTTATCATTAAATGAAAACGTTGAGTTGGGATCATCTATGTGACACGCGTGGGAATCCAACCTCCCCATCTCCACAACTTCGAAACTTGTCAGAATTTTGTAAAATAAATTCGTCAATGCATGTTTATAAAGTGCCTTCAAAAGCATGTACATGTAGGGTGAAACAAATTTAACAATTTGGAGATAATAAAATACAATATAATATATACAATAAAATTAATAACATTATGAAAAGAACTATAAACAATTAGTAGTAGATTTATAAACTAATAGACTTAGATGATCTATTAGTTTTTATCCAGCATTTAATTGTCTTCATAAAAACTAATTTAGCAGCTTTTTCTAAACCGAGAGCGTTTCTGATTTTTGAGAGTACATAGCCAAAAGTAAAAAAGGCCCTTTCAGTACTAGCTGATGTCACATTAGCAGTTAAAAGCTATATTATTATCTGTTCTTCACGGACCGCTAAAGAGGTAATAGGAAAGTGAGCAAGTACCAACCATTATTCCCCATATTTTGTGATAACAGGACAACTATTAAGTAGAATTTAATATTTCAAAAACTGTTTAACATTGTTATCAGTTTTTCAATGAATTCAGTTGTTTTCAGTTTCTGATTGTGGCAATATTGCACAAAAATAATTGTAATTTTTGTAAATCATTCTAATAGGTTGTGCCACAAGCTTATTAGGTAATATGGTCGCAAGAGAATGAAAGTACAAGTAACTCAAATTTGAAGATTGTGTAGGTTAGGGCGATATTGCCCTGTACCCCTCATATATTTAGTATCTTCATTAAAAAAAAAAAAAAAAAATTACAATAATTCAATGATAAATTCAAAAACTGATCTTTGAAAAAACTTTTTCTGCTTTTAAAGTAATAAAGGATAAATAAATCACATAATGATATTAGTTTATAGTAAAAAGAACTAATACAATTTAAAAAACAATCTAAATGAAATAAATTAGTTTAAAATAAAAGAATCAGATTTTTTTTGTTTAAAAAATATCACGATTTATTCAATCCTTACTTACATAAAATATTGAAGTGTCTTTTTATTTTCAAGGAATAATAATTTCTGATAAAGAGTAATTTCTTAAATTGTTACAAGTCTATTGAATTAAATATTTAGTTCTATAAAACTAGTTGGTTTTTAAAGATTCCAAGCTATTGTAATAAAATGTAATCTGAAAATGTCTCTGATTCTTTGCAATCATTATTTGATTAATTTGATCTTTATTTAAGAACTTTTTTATTGTTTTTTAAATATTTTTTTTATCAGTGTTTAGCAGTGTTGGACTTTGAATTTATCATTGATTATCCTCCTTTTTATTTAAATAGGGCCTATACTTTTCCCAATATTGGATTAATATTTCCATTATAACTGGATGCATGCGAAATGTAGAAACTTCGTTTAGGGCTGAGGTTTTTACACTTTTTTGGCGACGTTTTCACACACCGTTACTGTTCATAAATTCATAGATCACTGTTCAGTTACTGTTACCGTAACTGTTAACGTTTACTGTTACAGTTACTGTTAACATACAATAATAATTAAAATTATAACACAAATGATACTTGGATAATAATATGGTTAAAATGTTCAAAACTTGAGAAAAAATTCCAAAATTTATCTAGATAAATTTTTTTTAGTGGCATAAATTACTTAATGGGAATGAATCATTTCATTTGCTGATTTACTGCAATGTTTGTTCTTGTACTAAAAAACAGATTTGCAAAGGTAAGTAGTTAAAAACTGCAAAAGCTGTTACATGACAGTGTTAGATAATTTTGATTACTTGCCAAATTTACTGAAAAATTGGCTATTAGAATCTTAGCTTTGCTTTTAAATTTGCACATAAAAAATATTAATCACATTTTCAGTCTTTTTACTTGTAGATATGCTGGTTTTCTTTCAATCTCAAATGCATTTCAAACTCGGCTGATTGCCATATATGAAAAGTATTTAAAGATGAAGAAAAGTGATTAAGGTAACAAAACCTAGTACTGCCAGGTCATCTAAAGCTGATAGGCAAGGATAATTGTTTTTGAAATAAATATTCTAAAAGTTAGGTTGCTTCACCAAGAGATGACTGTAATAGTTCAGACTTTAGCTTGAGGTGACAATTCTAATTATTTACAATCTTATGATTCAGCTTGTGTTTAATGGACAAGTGATTTGGCATGTGTTCCTAAGTGGTCAATCCATGCAAATCCTTATGAATTTCGTAAGAAATTTGCTTTTGCTTCTCTAATACGAAATAAGTTTGATTTACGGTGTTGGGATATCTGAATATTAACAAGGCAAGAATTAGAAAGTGTCATTATGTTTATAATCGTACTTTTGTGTAAGGCTGGTGTGATTTAAATCAAATCAGGATGGTCAGCGAACCTGGAATCCTTGCAAACCGAAAGAAAACGGGGAATTGGATATGAAAATAGGGATTTTTCGTTGTTTTCAGATTTATCCCCAGCACAAATTTATATACGGCATCGTATTCAGTAAATTATTTGATTCAGCTCTGTGATAAGAAAGACGAATGCAAATCGAAATATGTGTGAGATGTACCACATGTGTGCTTGAGGATTGTGTAGTCCTTGACTATCGTATCACACAACTTCAAACCCTGCCCCTCGTGTATGTGCAACATAGGTTGAGATTCCTGTGGGTGTCAAAATTCCGTTGGAATCGCCGACCACAAGATGAAAAGTCCTGTAGCACAAAAGCTTAAAGCTATCAAGTATTACTGCGTGGGCGTTAGAGGCTTATTGCTATTTGAAGGGTATTCTAGACGCGGTTCTATTTCTTCTAAAACCTTCTGGGACACCGCATTCGACATTCTACATCTGGTTACGAACTGAGTTTCGTCCAGAAGACCTTTTTTTTTTTTTTTTTTTTTAGAAATTGCGTGTTCTGAACTCATGTTTTTTCTTTTCTTTTTTTAAATTCAGTACTCAAAAGTTAAGCATCAAAATTATCTCCCTCCCCAAACATTTCGTCACTCGCACGCTGGGCCGTCCAGCATACCCATTATGTAGTTTTCTTTCTTTTTTAACATCGTTAATATATTTTTCTTATTTATCTACAGCTGAATTGTAATTTAATACACTATGAAAAGAAACAATGTAAACAATGTTTGAAGCCTTTAGTAATATCCGAGCGCGTTTTCTTGAGCCCTCGTTTTGTTAAATGCGAGTGTGTTAGTTATTTTTGATAACAGGTATGTAACTAGTTTTTCGATTCAAAAACCCTCGTTAACACGAACTCGCTTAAAATGAATTTCGGCGTAACAAGAACAAAACTTCGGTCCCGGCAAGGGCTTACGGTAATGCGGACATTTATAATACTCTGATAACACGAATTTTTATAACACGGACTCTGATTATTTCGTTCCCTTGGAATTCGTGTTAATGAGAGTTTCTTTTGTACGGGAGCGAATATTTCTGGTTATAAAATTTTGTTAACAATGCTCATTGCTCAATTCAAGTAATGTTAGTGAAGAAGTGAGGGTATTCCGTGGCTCAAGGAAACGTGTGCGTTTATCACACATGCGCTACTTTAACAGCAAGAGCATCAAATAACAAAGTCTACAAAATAGTGTACACGTTTGATGCACTCTGCACTCAGAACAACCGCTCGGTCAAAATTTAAGGAATATTTTAATAATCGTCAAGCAAAACGACCTTGGTGAAACGTAAATATATAACGTTAAAAGTGCGTTTTGTGAGCATATGAAAAATCAATTAAGTTTTTTCTGGTTTATTGTTATCACATGTTACTAAGTTAGTATTTAACATTAACTTAGTAATTAACAAATTAAGAAACTGCTTATATGGCCATTGTCTTCATATTTATTGAATTCATTAAAGATCACAGTTAGAGCCTATATGTGTGGATTCATTAAATCATTGGATACAGTTCTATTGTAATATTATGCAGGACAAGTTGGACAGTTTGAAAACATTTTAATATTTTAAAAATCAAACGTAATTAAAATTGATAAAATCGCATAATCAAATGGTATCTATCCATTGAAACGCGTTAAACATAAGAAACAAAATCTCTGTTTTGAAAAAAAAATCCAGAAATCTCATAACAGAATGTAAAACGGTGAGAAAACTATTGTGATCCTAAATAATATTACTGATCAACTTGTTTAGATTGTATTGCAAAATTGATTGTGTTATCTTCAAATTTCCAAAATTAAGATATCTGGTATGTGTGAAGCAAATATGAAGATTTCTCATTCCGAAAATTGAAAAGTATTAAAAATGAAAATCTGTTATTAAGCCTACTTTTCAGGTATGTCATATAATCTACAGTTATAATCTAAATTTGTGAGGACTGATTAGTAGGTCTAGTATCGACAGCAGAATATCCGTTTTGAAAAAATATTTCTACTTGGCGTGTTCATAACTGATATTCACGATAGGATTGACATTTCCCGAAACCGCTGAAAAGAAAGCGGTACCTTGGCATCAGCTCCAAGATCAACTTTCTGGCTGAAAAATACGTTCTTTATAGGTCACATGCGTCTTTAACCTCTGTTAACATGCAGCCCCGCAGGTTTAAGTGCACCTGTATGTTAAGAAATTTAACATATTAGCAATGTAAACAACCATCGATTTATCGCATGTCAAGTGTTTGTTAAGAAAATACATGGCGATGTACAAAACAATTCAGATTCAAACAATTCAGGATAGGATTGATCCTATTTGGTCCAATAAATTTGAAAAGAACCATCTTTCTACAATAATAATTATAATAATAATAATAATAATAATAATAATAATAATAATAATAATAATAATAATAATAATAATAATAATAATAATAATAATAATAATAATAATAATAATAATAATAATTTGTAATTTATTAACTTTTCTTTGGTTTTGGGTCCAGATAAGTCAGAGACTTATCATCTGGTTCCCATACAATAATAATAATACAATACATATAATTCATATACAATTAATACATACAATTCACACAATTAAATAATACAATACATACAATTCACATACAATTAAAATAAAACAGATCAAACAGATTAATATAGATGATACTGAGTATATTAATATGATGTCAATTACACATAAACAGAGAATTCAATACATATATAGAGTTTGTTACATACATAGAGTTTTGCACATACTGTTGATGGTTGTCAAACCATAGATTTGTTTATCTGCAGCCAAGTTTTAATTTTGTTGCTATATTCTTTGTGGTTGAGCTTGGGGTATTTTAAGTCTTTTGGTATTTGGTTGCATAGTTTAGGTATCAGGTATTTAAGAGTTCTTTTTCCATAACTGTTGTACGTTAATGGTATTTGGTACTTTGGATTTCTTGTTTTGTACCCATTTGGTGCATTCACTTTGAATTTGTCGATGTTTTTGTTCCGAGTTATGTTGAGGTACATGTAGAATCCTTTAGGTGTGAGGGTGTTATAACATGCTAGCAGCTCACACTCACTGAGATTTCTCTTCTTAGACATTATTTTTAGCACTTTAACTTGTATTTGTTCCAATTTGCTTAAGTATGTTTGGCATGCACCCCCCCCCATACTTGCACACCATATCTCAATAATGATTCGATTAAAGAGGTATATATGATTTTCAAAATTGGTTCATTTACAAAAGTCTGAATTGAATACATACAGCCAGCTATCTTTTTTATTATGTTAAACAGGATATTTGTATGCTGATTATATCTCAAGTGCTCATCCAAAACAACTCCTAGATATGAGTAATGTGTTACATAGTCAATCATGATACATTTGTCGCTACATCCAATGTTCGTGCATTGATAATTGTGCTGAGTTAATTTTCCTAGTTTTAAGTTTATACGCTTTTTCCATGTTTTGAAATGCATTACTTTCGTTTTCATAGGATTAACATACAAAGTGTTTTCATAAGACCACTTAACAATATTGTTAAATTCAGTTTGTAGTTGTTCTTTGCATTTGCTTATATCACTGTTAGAGTACAGGAGAGCAGCATCATCTGCATACATGTAAAGTTTGCAATTTTTAAATATTTTTAAATATGTTGTTGGCATATATGAGAAATAGCACTGGTCCTAAGCAACTTCCTTGGGGAACTCCATGTCTGACATTTTTAGGGTGACTTAATTTATTGTCTATTTTTACTAATATCTTTCTATGTTCTAGATAGCTTTTAAACAATTTTAGGAACCGATCTATATAATAATAAAACCGATAATAATAATAATAATAATAATAATAATAATAATAATAATAGTAATAATAGTAATAGTAATAATAGTAATAGTAATAATAGTAATAGTAATAATAGTAATAGTAATAATAATAATAGTAATAATAGTAATAATAATAGTAATAATAATAATAATAAACCAATAAAATGGATATGGAACCCCAACACCAGAGACTATTACCTTTCTATTGAATTATAAAACTAAAAAGTATAAAGTTATAAAGTACAAAATTATTAAGTTAGATACAAAACCAAGCTAGGGTACTTGACCACAATATTTGGTTGAACCAGTATGATTAAACAACATGTTTCCAATGGTGTTATATAATTTGTATTATGAAATATATGGGATTATGCAATACTTACTGCATAACATGGTGATAAGGCTTAGGCTTGTATAATCTATGTTGGATGCACAATGGAACAAAGAGATACAACCGGGTAGAATACAACCTATGTACTTTAGTTTGTTTGTTTGTAATTAAGAGTTCTTTTTCCATAACTGTTGTACGTTAATGGTATTTGGTACTTTGGATTTCTTGTTTTGTACCCATTTGGTGCATTCACTTTGAATTTGTCGATGTTTTTGTTCCGAGTTATGTTGAGGTACATGTAGAATCCTTTAGGTGTGAGGGTGTTATAACATGCTAGCAGCTCACACTCACTGAGATTTCTCTTCTTAGATATTATTTTTAGCACTTTAACTTGTATTTGTTCCTATTTGCTTAAGTATGTTTGGCATGCACCCCCCCCATACTTGCACACCATATCTCAATAATGATTCGATTAAAGAGGTATATATGATTTTCAAAATTGGTTCATTTACAAAAGTCTGAATTGAATACATACAGCCAGCTATCTTTTTTATTTTGTTAAACAGGATATTTGTATGCTGATTATATCTCATAATCAGCATAATAATAACCTAAGTATAACAATTAATCACATAGCCAGTTATATTTACATGTAATTAGAATCACTATTGCTTACAATAAAAATATTGATCCTCCCAACCCTTATAACATACATGAATGATTAAGGATCATGATACCAACCAATTTGGAACAGTGAGTTACATCATATTCACTATGATAGTGTTAGGGAGGGTGCCATCAATATAGAAACCAACTAAACCTGGCAATCAGAGATGGATGATAATGACAAAACAGTGGGATGTTAAGTCACAACAATGATGTACAGGGCAGTCCTATATATGGAAGGACAAGGAAATGATAATTTCATTTATACTAATGGAGTGATCTGTGGTTGGATAAAGAAAAGGCAGGAGACAAACATTTGCTGAATGTTAATTGTTAATAATATTGAGATTTTCCACATCAGTTTTCTTATTGCATGTTAAATTTCTATTGATATGAATCATTTCTTTAAACAGCCTTTTCTTTGGTTGGATTCTCTATCTACTATGCGGGTGTCCTTAAACTTCAAAAGATGTTTGGTTTGTTTGGTATGTTGTGCAAAGGCACACATAGGGGAGTCTTTTTTTATATCATATTGATACTGATGTAACCTTTTCTTCAAATATTGTCCAGTTTGTCCTATGTATTGGACATCACACCCACCACATGGAACAGAGTATACAACGTTGCTATTATTCATTTTTTCAAAATGGTCTTTGGTTCTACTAAATATAGTGTTGCCTAAAGTATGTTTGTTAGAGAATGCTATGTTGCAATTGTCATTAGCTAATTCGCAAAAAACATTATGAATGAGAGAGAGAAAGAGAGAGAGAAAAAGAGAGAGAAAAAGAGAAAGAGAGAGAAAAAGAGAGAGAGAGAGAAAGAGAGAGAGAGAAAAAGAAAGAGAAAAAGAGAGAGAAAGAGAGAGAGAGAAAAAGAGAGAGAGAGAAAAAGAGAGAGAGAGAAAAAGAGAGAGAGAGAGAAAAAGAGAGAGAGAGAGAAAAAGAGAGAGAGAGAAAAAGAGAGAGAGAGAGAGAGAAGAGAGAGAGAGAGAAGAGAGAGAGAGAGAGAGAGAGAGAGAGAGAGAAGAGAGAGAGAGAGAGAAGAAGAGAGAGAGAGAAGAAAGAGAGAGAAGAAGAGAGAGAGAGAAGAAGAGAGAGAGAGAAGAAGAGAGAGAGAGAAGAAGAGAGAGAGAGAAGAAGAGAGAGAGAGAAAGAGAGAAGAGAGAGGAAGAGAGAAAAGGATAGTGCGATGTTGGTCAAAAGGTCGGTTATTAGTAAAAAAACTCCGATTTTTTATTTTTTTATCTTAAATTTTTTCTAGCTCTGCTTTTGTGTAGATCATGAACATTAGGGGGTTATTAGATTTAGGTTCTCGTAAATTTGATACCATATAAGGAAGACAGTGGTGTGAACTAGGTTCTGAATATAATTTTGTAATCTACGAGTATATTGTGTTAACAAGCAGAAAATGTCATAAATGAGTGTCTTAAGTTTCATAGTCTAGAAGGTCCAGAACCAGTCTGTAAGGTCTCGGTATTGATGATGTGTAATCTTAGGTTCCCAGTATGTCAGCTTTAGGAAAAATTTTAATTAATGTGCCATTTCTGTAAATTTATGTAATACGAATCAAGAGAAATTCTACTGTACACAAAAAAACTCACTGGTAATAGCAATAGACGCTATGAGACGAGGGAGAAGTTGCAATGCAGCATGATTGAAGGGAAAAGGATGTCGATGTATCAATGGTAACTCTGATGTCCAAGCATAAGATGGACAAATGTTGTGGAGCACCTTCTGCCTTTTCTCCTGAAGGTGAAGGAATACTCGTCAACTGGGTATTGCTATTGCAGAAGGCAGTCTTTCCTATTTCCAAGGCTTCTTCTTTATATTCAGTTGGCAACCGAAAAAAAGGAAGTCATGAAGTTGCCATTTTCTAGCAAAAAAGGTATAATAGGTTTTGAAGATGACGTAAGAATCAGAATATGTAAAAATTTCACAACTGCAAAACAGTCAGTTACAAATGGAAAAAAAATGAAGTGACCTCAACAAATAAGAAATGATTTTGAAGAAAGGATCTTTTGTGAACCCTGCAAGATCCAAGAATAGTTTTAAACACTGATGAAACCACTTTCATCTTAAATCCTAAAGGAGGGAAAGTACTAAGCCAGGAAAAGGCTTTAAAGTCATCAAGGAGCAGGAAATTCTTACGCAGAAAATGTGACTTCATTACTGGAAATGCAGATGGAGAGATAGCACCACCAATGGCACCTTACCGACACACTCGCAATGCAAATTGCAATAACCAATGAGATTCTTGATGTTTACGTTGTTGGATTCTCTGAATACAGGTAGATCAATCGTGAGTTATTGTATGATTATGTAGCGAATATGTTTAACACTTGGCTACTTCAAAACAAAGTTGTGATGCCATTTTTAGAGGTGCAAACTTCTCGTAACTCTTTACGGCTCTCCCAGTTTTGCTCAGAAAAGAGGATTGAGCACCAATTCTACCCATCTAACTGAATCTATAGATATATCTGCCTTCCAAGTGTTTACAGATACTTGAAGATATAGTGGTAGATGGAAAACCGATATAAAAAGGCAAGACTACAAAAAATGTGAAGATAAAGTACTTGTTAAAGAGAAGTACTAAGGTCCAATATCCAAACAAGTATGCATGTCTAAACTGATTTCTTGTTTTAAATGTATTTTGTTTAACACTACATTTAATCATAATTACGTATTAAAAATAATCATTTACTATACTATCGTAAACTAATGAATAAGAATTATTTATTTATTTATTTTTATTTATTTATTTAACGTAAAAAAAACAGTTAAAACTATGTATGACGTGTTATGGGGAAAAGTGAATTGGTGCACATTTTCAAAATTCTGTGATCCCTACACTAAGTCATATACTAATTGAATTTTGAATAAAAAAAAAAAGAATTCATTCATATCTTGAGGTTTCTCACATGCTAACTTTAGGAACCAGAAACAATCTACCTGTCAGATTTAGATGACTTAGCACAGTGTTAATTTCTGTTTAATTAATTTATTTCATTAATTTTATAGATAAAGGTATTTTCAAACTCACCAAAAATGCAGCTGTATCTGAAACAAAAGGTTTTCCTAAATATTGTTAGGTTCCTCACGAAAGAAAGAGAGTGAGACGGACACGCGGACTGAAAGAAAGAGTGAGACGGACGCGCGATTGTAATACGTTTACATTCCAAATATAAATAAATAACAATTATATCCAAATATTATTCAGGCCTTGCAGAGTTCATTTTTCTAACAATATACGTCGCGCGGGTACTTGTGACAAAACAGCGCGAATTACTAAGGATTAATTAAAAAATGCATGATGCATGCAAAAATGCCATGCCGAAAGGAGATTTTCTAACATAAAGGAGTGCGTCATTGAAAACCTGACGGTGAAATCTTCAGTCACTCGAAGTACAACTTTACCGACTGAGGTGGTTGAGGACATCAATTGATGTCACTGCAGGGAGGGCCTTGGAACCTGGGCCTGACTGGGGCAGAATTTTCAGCACTAACTAAATAGCAATGCCAAGTTTAGTCGGTGTCTGGTGGAGAATTCTATTGGCCGATTAATACTTAACGAATGCTGGGACAGAACCCGATAAAACGGGCCACGAACTGCACGTAATCTTTTCGTCGTATTTCTGATGTTATTCTCATAATTATTGTTATTCTCATAATTATTGTTATTCTCTTCATAATTATTGCTATAATACCTTTTGTAGTTTTTAAATATTACCATAGTTTACCTATTTTCATTGTCTATTACTGAAATAATTTGTTAACGTGTCCTGAAAGAAATCTGACTGCTAAACCTAAAAATCAGAGAATCCGAAATTCTAAGAAGAATATGGAAGAATTTTATTCACAAGATCCGTACATGCTACGCGCCGGTAGCTTGTCCGCATCCACTGAGGGCATCTTGGGCTTGAGCCTCTATCGTCCAAGCTTCCGCTTACATAAATCTTACATTTTATCAATTCAATTGACGTATAGGGCGTCTTACTTATATCTCACATGTATTAAATTTAAAACTTAAAATTAGCTTAAATCTAGAGCTTTATTTGCTAGTTTTGCCATGTCGTTGTTCTGGGAGATCTTTTATTTTGAATAAAGAACCAGCCAGCAGCCGGAGTCCGATAGGACTAAGACATATCCGACCACCCGGAGATTGCACCCCGGGTGTAGGTTCTTCAAAAGAAAAGTCAAAATCCACCTACTTAGCCAACGGGACCCGCTTGCCGCCGTGTCCGTCCCTAGACGCCTGGAGCCGGGTGGTCATTACCTAGCTGGAACCTTGCCAGGGTTAAATCATATCCGGTAGGCCAGCTCAGAGGTCCGCGACACTTCTTGAGATAGCAAGCATTTGACTGAAGCCCCTGTTGCAGCGATCGGCTTTGGCCCGTCTCGTTTAGCCTGAGAGGAGGGCACGCCGATTAACTAGATGGGTAACTGATCGGTTCCGCACATTTGTTTGCGCGAGAACCTCAAACAAGGCTCTCGACGAGGGGCTGTTTATTGCAGCGTGAAACCGTTCACCGGTTAAGGCCTACCCAAGACTGGCTTCCAGACGGAGTCGGAGGGAACTCCACTGAGGACAATCCACGAGGAGGTGAAGCGCCGTTTCCTGTTCTCCACACACGGACGCGGGCGAGTCCACCAGCCCGAGCGAATGGAGTTTCGCATTAAAGGAACCGTGCCCTGTCATAATCATAACGAGTTCCCTCGAGAACAGACACTCTCCGGGTCTACAGGCGTACGTTGCATCCGGAAGGAACTTGAACTCGGTTCGGCCGGTGGCCTCTCCGCGCCAGCGCTCCCGCCGGAAGTTTCTCAACTCAGCCTTCACTGTTAAGGCGGTGTCATTTGGACCCAGTAGTCTCACCTCTCCGTTCATTTTAAACAAGGTATGGCCCTTACGCAGAGCATACCTCGCAGCGCAGAAATAAACAAGCAGGTCGAGGAGCATGATGCCAGCGACAACCTTAAGCCTGCTACTAGCCGCGGTGCGATAGGCGCTACGCGCTGGGCTTTGCCTAGTTCCCGCCGCACGTACGTAGTGTGAGCCACAGAGGCTTACGTCGATGCACAACACAGCATGATGGGAAGAAACGCACCGCTATAAATTGTTCGCAGAGCGGGTTTGTCGACTACCCTCTCTCCCCGCCAATACGGCGAAGTTTGAAGAATAGCGATTTAGCCTTCTTGCTAACAGCGTTTACATGAGCCACGAACGAGAGATTGGCGACTAGGGTTACCCCTAGGTAGACTTGGGTCTTTACACATTTTATGGTTACTCCATTCAGTCGTACCAGGGGAGGTCTTCCCTCATCTTCGCCCGGGCGCGCTTCGGAAATTGTTCATGAGTAGCACCGTGGTCTTCTCCGAGAGCCGAAGTTTCACACCAGCAAACCAGTCCGAGACAACTCCTAATGTACGACTCGCTTCACGTTCAAGTTTTGCGGGCCGCCCTGGCTGTTCGGGCGAGAATTGTGAGTTCGTGAGACCATCATGATGCAGCTCTTGGCCGCGTCAGAGGTCGATACTGGGTCAACTTCGCGTCGCTAGCTATTACGTTCGAGAGAGCATTGAATTTTTGCTGCTGCTCTAGGTTTTCCTGTTTTCTGGGACGTACCTTGTACATCGCAAGTTCAACACATCTTCGAAATTTATCCCAGTTTACTCTCGGCAGCCGAAACCTGCAATCCGAATCTGCCTCCCGGGTGCTTTTCTCTGAATCTCGTCGCTTAGGGTTGGCCAGGCCCAGGTCGACGGCATAACAACGCATTATGATCGCTCACTGTAAGGCTTGGAACTACCTTCCTGTCCCTCACCCTATTTATGCATTTGTCATTGAAGAAAGTAACATCAATGTTCGACTCCAGCTCCCTTTCTCCTAGGCGTCGGAAGAAGTTGGTGTGTTCCGACTGCACGTTGACAGCATGGAGGCCGAACCTGGTCATCATGAGCTCTTATCTTCTCGCCGCGCGGTACTTAAGGTAATCGGAAGCCGCCGTTAAGGTCTTCAAAGATATGATCAATATGTCCTGTCTGACCCAACGGCTCAGCAGGTTACCGTCCCCGCTGAGATTTTCGCTACTACCGCGTCGCGATTCCACAGGTGCTCAAGATAGAGGATGGAATAGGAAGGATCGATGACGAGCATTGCTACCTGAACCGTTTCACCCCCCTTTTTCGAATCGACACATCGAAATACCTCCGAATACCGGCAACGTGGCCCCCGACCGTGTAAGGTTCGGAGAGCAGCACGACGCCGGGTCGGGTGCCATTGGTTGTTATTGCATGTTCCAGGGTAGCCATTGCCGCCCTGGAACGGCCACAGTTAATTTGAATTACTTGAAACACCATAGTCTATCTTAGCTAGTTCCACCTCCAAGGCCTGCTGGATCTTGAGGCACTTCGTGATTTCACACTGTGATCGCACGGCATGTTGGCCTTCTTACATTTCGGGCATTTCGGCTTCGCTACATCCCAGGCGTGCCCCTCGGTATACGCCTCAGCGCACTGACCACAGGTGGCCGTGTCCGCTTTGCAGGACGTCCTAATATGGCCATATTTGTGACACCTAAATCATCGCGTGAGGTTCGTGTACCTTTCGACAGGGTCGGCGACAGGTTTGGAGAAATGCGTGTACTGCCCCTCACCGTGTAACTTCCTTCCAGATGCAAGGCAAGACGTATATCACCCAAGTACCGCTGGGTTCGGGGTCCACTTTTCTTCCAAGGCGGAAAAGCACCTTGAATTATTCGGCCTTGACGCGCATTTCTGCGGGGAAGGTGGTTTTGATGACCTGTGCGATCAAGCTCTTTTCAACGGTGGCTTTCGGTATGTCGTGAACGACAATCCGCGGTGCCGCCTTTTTGGGACCGTCCCGGAGCGCGAGCGTACCGCTCTCGCGAACGGTTTCTTTGGTTTTTACTCTTTTCAGAGCCGGCGTGAAGGAACACCACGCCGGGGCGGGGCGCGAACCTTGCGCCCTTATCCTGAAGCAGTCTCATCATTTCTGCCAGGAGTTTATCATGGGTTGACGGCTCCTTCGCCCGTACAGCCACCGTGAAAGGCGATCTGCGGGGCGCGGAAGCTGGAGTCTGGGGCTCTCTCCGGACTATTTACTTTGTCGTAGGGGGGCAAACGCCTTCGGA
Organism: Teleogryllus occipitalis; assembly: GCA_011170035.1. Classification (NCBI taxonomy): domain Eukaryota; kingdom Metazoa; phylum Arthropoda; class Insecta; order Orthoptera; family Gryllidae; genus Teleogryllus; species Teleogryllus occipitalis. The sequence goes on along the minus strand of BLKR01001173.1, from coordinate 74,340 downwards.
TTGCTCTTCTGGGCTTGAGCAGCCTCCCGCGACTTCCTTCACTGCCTATCGGATAGGCTCCGTCACGGCTTCCGCCACCGCCGCCCGAAGTGTGGACGGCTTTCCTTCAGCGGTTACTGCGGACGTCACCACACCACCCTCGTCAGCCACAATGGCTTCCCTTACCGCTTTAGAGAGCTCCCGACCCACGCAACCCACGAGGAAGTGCTGCGTCGCCACGGAGGCCCGAAGACACACCATAGCTTCGCGCAAGCCCCCGAAGGCGATAAAGCTCCTCCGAGTCCAGGTCGCCCCGCAGAGAGAGCTGCAGCGTCTTTTGCACCGCCTCCAGTTGCCCCATTCCGTTGTCCAGGAACTCGGATACCACGGAGGTGGAGTCGTCAGCTTCCTGCGGTGCTGTCGCGCCAGAGACCTTCGCTTTCTCAGCTTCCCGAGTCGCCACGTTCTCCAAATTAACCTTTCTGACATGCGTGGGTTTTGGTTTGCGTTTCGCGGCCCCATCAGCGTTGTTTGGCTCCTCAGCGGGGACCACCGCATTTGGGATCTTCCCTCGCGGCGGGTTCTCCGCCCCCTCCGGAGGTTGGGGAGCGTCAACGGACGTGGACGGGGATTTCTTGGCCTTGCTTTTCCCCTTCTGCTTCTTCTTGCCCTTCTGGGCCGTCAGTTGCTTCGAGGTAGAGTTTTGGACCGGCTCCACATCTCCATGAGGAGATGCTTCTCTGTCAGCCACGGCCGGAGTGAATGAGGACGCAGTCGGCTCCATGGTCCCTTCTACGGGAGCCGCTTCCGCGCCCACAGCTATGTCCTCGGTGGGGGGGAGGGCTAGGAGTCGACTCCACTGTCCCGTTAGGAACTGTTTCCGCGCTTCTCTCGTTCGCCTCTTGGGTGAGGATCGACAGTTCCTCTGGCTCCGCGCTTCCAGCGGGGGGCGCTTCTGCGGTCGGGGCCGCCGTTATAGATGGAGTTAGCTCAGCGCCCTTTTTAGGGAACGCTTCGGCGCCAGTACGAGGTTAGGCCTTAGTCACTGGGGCGCCGTTGCGGGACGCCTCTTTGGCCGTGGCAAGAGGTGGGAATCAGCATTTCGGCGAACTCAGGCTGGGAGGTGATGAGTTCCGTAACCGAACTCGCAGATTCAAAATTAACATGTGGGTACTCCTTTGAAAGAATGATCTACAGCTGACGCCGTCTATCAGGAGCTATTGCTCAATGTTTTTCTGGACTTGGGTCGTGGTCCTCTTCCTTGAGGAACTCTGACTTCGGGGGGTGGGGTCTTCTTCGGTGCTTTGATAGCGACCAAAGACCCCGCCTTCCCCTTCTCGTCCTGGCTTTTCGCAGGGGCAGATGCGGGCTGTCTGGCGGCTTCACCGTCCGTTCGGGTTTGGGCGGGCGTGGGCCTATTCGGCTTTCAGGGCCTTTGGGCTTTACATGTCCTTGCGACCACGGCTTTCGCCGCTTCCTGTTCGACACCGTCCCTGCTTTTGGCGGCCGTCACTGGACACAAAAACGTATGGGACCAGGTCCGTTGCCTCGAGCTCAGAGCCTTCCCCGGGCCGAGGTGTCGACGTCCGGGGTGTTGGTTTCCCCGACGACCCCTCGCCCGCTGCGCCCCTTGCCCGCGGCGAGGGTGGCGGGGGAGATTTCAGACCCGCGGCCTTGCGCTTTTTTCTTCTCGCATTCATCCACGGCCGTTCTCCATCGGTGGAGGAGAACGAATCCTCATCATCGTTGCTCAAAGTCAGTCGCGCTCGCCGAAGAGTCTAACAATTCCATCACGGGGACGGTCGAGGAGCCGTGTCGAGCCGCTGGTCCCTCCCGTCGCCGGAGGCAGCCGCATTAGAGCTCATGGTTCAGCTTGGAGGGGCCCAAGTGGTACTCGTCAACTCTTGGGCCCTGAATCGCCTTGAATAGCACGATCCGCACTGCGTTCAAATGGTCACGCTACGCGGTGTCGTAACCACACCAAACCCACAAAGGGAATTGTAGGAAAAGTATTAATCCCGTTTTCAGTACGAAGATTTCATCGACGATCACGATGAACTGCCCTCGGCTGTATAGAACCATAGTGGTGCAACCACCGTGAACAGTGCCGCTGATACTGTTCATGTAGGAACAGGACGGAGCGGATATCTTTGAGATTCTGATGCGTCGCAATATTGGCGTTTTCATGGCGTTCACCGAGAAGTCGGTGTTCACGAAAAGAATAGCAAGCGTGCATTTTCAATATCTGTAGACCGCGTTGTTTAAGTCTGCACTGTTATTATGGCGTTAAAATATTTTTTGGTGAGTTCAATACAGTGTGTGACTTACCTTGCAAACTTTTTAATTAAATAAATAAGGAAATTAGTATTCCTACAGCTACGCGCACTCAAGTACAGATAAAAACCACTACGCACGGAAATGTTCCCAAGTGTGGCATATCTACTCTAGCTGATGAAAAGAATAAGATGGCCTTAATTTATTTATTTAATTGATTTATTTTATTTATTTATGTCAAAAATGGTTAAAAAATGTGTAACGTGCTACGGGGAGAAGTGAATTCTGTGCACGTTTTCATAATTCTGTGATCCCTACCCTAAGCCATTAACTACTTGAATATTGAATACAGAAAGAAAATGAACGTTTTTTGCAAGGATTGTTAAAAAAATTCGCTCCGGTGAAACAAAATCTTCTTTCAAGTGTAAATCAGCTATAAATTTGTGCTCTTATCCCTCATCATGTCCTTGGTGAAGGAGTAATATTTCCTGCCGCGACATGGAGAACGATAATTTGAATAACTATATTTCCCACTGAATTTCAGAAGATGTGCACAGGTAATGAAGTTACAATTATGTCCAGAAGAAGAGAAAAGGGGAAAAAAAGGGTCATCTCAGCATTTGTCCAAAGGCTCAGGGAAACTGAACGAAAAACCTGATCGAGATGGGAGTCATTTAACAAGAAGCTGCGATACAATACTTGTTACAGGTTGTTTACAATTATACAGTCCAAGTGAAAAAATAATAAATTAAATATCACTTAAAAATAATGTTACTTTCTTTTTGATGCTCAGTATGGTCTCTAATTGTCTAGAAACAGTTATGCAGCAGAAACGATTTTACTTGGGATCTCAACTTTTCTATGAACTTTAATCATTTAATGTCATCTGGCAAAGTGTTGTAAAATAATGTACATGTATTGTATGTGGATTTCTTGTAGTGAGCTCTTGATAATGTCACCTTATGAATATGATTAATACGTCGAGTGTAATAGTTATAGACATCGACGTTTTCTGAAAATATATTCCCGCCCTTAAGCTGGCGGGCAGCAATGTTCGTTACAAGGAAATCCCAAATAGGTACCCTTATAATGCCTACGCATGATACCAAACTTTTTATCAAATGTTTCATTCTTAGCGCATGGCAACTAGAGTAACAGTACTTGGATTAGAAACTTGCTTTGATTAAAAAATACCATAAAACCTTGAGCTTGCTATCTTTTGAGGGTTAATTTTTGTATATTATATATTTTAAGGATGTGTAAACAATATTCCTTTTTTATCCGATTTATAAAATAACATTTTGATATGAACGCAATTAACTATAGATTTTGTGCGCCATTAAACTTCAAATCAATCAAAAGATTCCCCCTTGGAGAGGGACTCGCTTTGAAAAGTGAATCATTGTTGACTGAAAAGTGAATCATTGTGTGCGTGACTTGTTTGAATAATTTCGTAAGGGTCCTTCTATTTTTAATCTTGTGATTGATGAAGAATGTGCATTGTTCCTGGACGCGGAAAATAATTCTTTTCTTTTCTTAAAGATGTTGCTTCAACAATAGACCAAAATGAAGAACCCATTGCCATATTTTAGACCTTTCGAAAGCTCTCGGCGTTATTAACCATAACATCTTGCTCTCAAAATTACCTTCATATAGAACTCGTGGTATTGCTCTAAATTGGATAACCTCGTATATCGATCTCAAAGAGTAGAAATACCGTACTGGCACGGAAGGATATTATTTACTTATCTTTCCAATTCTTTGTCAGTTGAACATGGGGTCCTACAAGGTTCAACCTTAGATCCTATCCTCTTTCTGGTGAACGCAAATGATATGCCTTCATCTATTAAAAATGGAAGAACAGTTCTGTTTGCAGATGACACGAATGTTCTTTGCAAAAAAGAAAAAAATAAATAGTACAATTTCAGAAGTTTTAAATTGGTTTTGTAATAACAATTTAGTAGTTAACGAAGGAAAAACTGTATCAGTGCAATCTTGTGTTTCAAATTGGTAATCGTAAGCTCCACTGAATAATGCAATTAGCTGATGTTAAGGTAACAAAATGTGTAGGTCTCTCAATTCAGTCAAACCTCAAATGGATTGCACATATAACAGAAATAAACACTAAATTAAGCTCATTACGTTACACATTCAGAATTCTTTCACATTCTGTCACCCTTCAGGCAGCTCGTTGCGTGTATTTTGCAAATGTACATTCCCGCCTGAGATATGGCATAATATTCTGGGGAAGCTCATCCTTTAGTGTCCAGACATTTAGATTGCAAAAGAAAATTATCCGAATAATGAAAAAATGCCATCCATGTGATCACTGCAAGCCTCTTTTCATTGAGCGTGGAATCTTACTATTACCTTGCCTGTTTATTAACCAATCTGTAGTATTTGTCAAAACTGACTTACTTAACGGTGGGTATTTTATCATGTAATACTGATATTTATAATTACATCACATGACATAGAAATCATGTTCATCAAGTGTCAATATCAACAGCTCACTACAAGAAATCCACATACAATACATGTACGTTACTTTACAACGCATTGCCAGATGAAATTAAACAATTAAAATCGGTACACAATTTTAAGTTAAAAGTAAAATCTTTTCTGCTGCATAACTGTTTCTATACAATTAGACTATACTTATCCTCAAAAAGAAAAATAATGTTTACTTTAACAAAACAATGATGTAGTATAATGAATAGTTTACTTTTGTATTGTATAATTTAAAAAAAAGACTTAAAGAAATTTGCCTGTAACAAGTAATGTACTTCAGCTTCCGAGTCAATGACCCCCATCTCGATCGGGTTTTTGTCCAGTTTCTCTGATCCATTGAGCAAATGCTGAGATGGCTCCTTGATTTGCTTCTGGACGTAAATGTAGCTTCACTATGCGCACGTTTTGTTGAGCTCTCCTTTTGCGTGAAGTGGTAGTAGAGCTAAGGGTGCGTTTTTATTTCGTTAGCAATACAGAAAAGTCAAATCTGCAGTTCGTTTACCGTTACAAATAAGGATACTATAACTCGGAAACGAAAATATTTAGTTTTTGAAAAGTTAATCTCTCCCTTTTAAAATTTTATTATTATTATTATTATTATTATTATTATTATTATTATTATTATTATTATTTTCTTCCTTTCTCACGGCGAATGATCTTGAGTTCCGGTATTACATGAAAATCCACAACAGGTTTCACCCAACTTTCTAAGATGTAGATTGGGTGATCAGATTGGTTCTACAACACCTTGCGCAAAATATGCGCCGTACCATACAGCACAATATCTTGAATTTCGTAATACTTACTGCAGCCTGGGATCTTAGTCAAGTGCTTCGTAAGATCTTTAGGAATGAAGCCCAGGGCACCTGTTATTACTGGCACAATCTCTGCTCTAAAATTTCACATTCGACTGATCTCGATTGCAAGATCTTTAGATTTTAGATATTTCTCAGCAGACTTTGCTGTTACATTTCCATTACATGGGACAGTTGAGGAGACATGTTTTTTCTGTTGTATCACTATATCTGCTTTGTTAGCCATTATAGTGCGATCTGTGTGAATCTGTTTATCATACAAGATGGGGTTATGCCCAGCTGTTGTTACTGGTTTAGGTGTATGGTTTTATTGCTTACCTCTATCATTCATAGTTTTACTTATATGCCATTGAAGATATGAACTCACTTTATTGTGTCTTTTGAGATATTTTATTATTATTATTATTATTATTATTATTATTATTATTATTATTGTTGTTGTTGTTGTTGTTGTTGTTGTTGTTGTTGTTGTTGTTGTTACTATTTTTTGCATCTTTCAACTATTAATAGTTAAATTGTTGGGAAGGGATTCTGAAACTCAAGAAAGCGTGCGCAGATGATTTTCTCCTCCATACGTCATGTAGTTTTTTTTTCTGTTTTTTGACTAAATATAAAATGAAAATAATTATTTGTAAACTGCGTTTCGGAATAGGTATGCTGCAATAATGTGTGTGTGTTTTGTTTTCTCAGGTGATCTCGTGAATGGTAGCACGCTAGAAAGAGCATTTTGGCGCGGAAAAAATTTTGAGACGTGGGGCCTGCGGCTCCATAGTGCTTTCTTCAGGATACATTCTACAAGACTTGAAATGCCTACTATGAAGATCAAGGTATGTCAAACTTAAGGGAAAACATTTTGAAATCGATTTAAACGTATGTTTATAACCAAATAATGGTTGGTATGGTATGATTATAACCAAATAATTGAACAATGTTTGACGCTGCCCTAATTGTCTGGAATTCTTCAAATTATGATTTGTACTTCACCCCCGAGGAACATATTTCTTTATTAATAAAACATGTTTGCTTGGGATTTTTAAAGTGGAATTAACGTTGGCTTGTCATTTTTAAAATAGTTTTATTAAGCAGTGTTCACAGAAGCAATTTTAATGTAGTTAGGCGAAAATTAAAAACTTATATGACGAGTCGGAACATCTCAGATACGAATTTCCAGATACGTATTTCTGAACTTGTTTTTCTATTAAACAAGGCTGTGTAGTACTGTGCTTCACTGGCATTGTACTGAGTTTCAATTTTCGCTTAGCGTAGCGTAAAGTATCCCCGCACCGTACATTAAACACGGCTTTTCTTGTGTGTATTCCGCGTGCGAAACACCTATTTTTTTCTTTCTGACTAATAATGTGCGAAACATTAGGAAGCGAACGCGCAGCATCGCGAAGTGTATCTTTGATGCAAACGTGTTATAACCATGTTCTGCGTGCACTGAAAATTAGTAATATAGATACATTGGTGTGATAATTTATCAACATTAAATGTGACATTCATATCACTACTATTATACAAGGTAGTGCTAAAAAGCACAAACTTTCTCACATTATTTGTAACTTGTAATTTTATGAAATTGAGGGTTCAACAAAAATTGAACCTGTGCCATTTTTACTTTATGGCGTAGTAATACTTGCGTAGTTATGATAAAGTATTGTAATGCTGCGGCGGAAATCGGTGAGTTTCGTCTGCAAAACTCGTGTTGTCGGACAACACTTTTTCCTAATGAATGAGTAATGAGTAATGAAAAAGTCTGTGGAATAAAAAAGTGGACAAATCTTTTTTCTGCATGTAGTAAATTACTTCCACTAACACTTTTGTGTTGTTAGAATCCACGTTTTGTGTGTCCTTGAAACCGAAAAATCGATTGACGGTAAAATGTTTGACTGTCCGTCTGCCTGAAGCCAACGCTAGCGCGTAAACCATTTATACGATTTCTCCAAAGTTGATGTTCTCCCGTCGATCTAGACAAACTCTCTATGCGAGTTTGAAACGGGATATTTTGTTTTTTGGGTACTATATATGATGCCTGAACATTTTTTAACTATTGACATTTCTCTAACATTTATAACATTTCTCAAAAAAGGTAAAAAAATGGTTTGATTGAAGTTTGTCCTAGGATAGCGTTATCGACGTTTAAAAATGGCATATCTCTCATTTTCGTTAAAACCTTTTGCAATATCGAAAATTGCTTCGCAGTCTTCCTTCAACTATAATATTGAAGAGAGATATTTTCCTTAATGAAATTTGTTGTTCAAAGATAGATCTTGAAAACTCTACTAATATTTAAAAAAAAGTTTCCATGACGTGAATTAAATAAGTTATCTAATTTTGAATAATTAAGAATCTAATTTTGAAGAATATATTTTAGTTTAAAAAAATATCCTCAATATTGAATTGTAGGAAGACGCGTTAAACATTTGGATTTGCAATTGTTGAAAATCCAGAGATCAAGGAAAATCTGACCTACGCTTATTAGCCTACGTTTTACTTCTCGCTACGGAGTAGAGAGAAAGTTATATAATGCTGCGCGAAAAAAACCTGGCGAATTTTCGTCAGAAAAAAGATTATTACAGGGCAGTGGTAAAGAAAAAGTGGATAAATCCAGTTACTAAATTTAGAAAAAACTCTAATACGTGGTGTAGTCAGAATCCATGTTTTGTCGGCCCATGATACCGAAAAATCGAATGACGGCAAAACGTCTGTTCGTTCGTCTTTGAACAACGCTGTGTGACGTTGTATGGGAAGAAGTGTATTCTCTGCATTTTTTCTTAATTCTGGGATCCCTTCCCTAAGCCATATACAAGGTGAATTCTGAATACAGGAGGAGAAGGTCGTTTTGGGCCAGAATTCATACAAAAATATCGTCTCCGGTGTAATAAAAACTATTACCAAAGGTAAATCAGCTATAGCTCTTATCCTATCCTGCTATTCGTGAAGGAATCGACTTTGTGCCGCGACAACATGGAGAAGGATAATTTGAATAACTATTTCTCGCTGAACTCTAGAAGACGTGCACGGATAATGAAGTTACATGGGAAGTGCACATAGTACAGTTGCTCGGAAGAAAAGAAATTGCAACTGTTTTTGAGAAAAAATTGATAATTCTCTTTAGGCATCATGCAAAGAATTCGTGAAAAGAAAATATTGCAAATTCAATGGGCCGCGTCATCAGCCGGATCGTTTTGGGAATTCTGATGAAACTCCTACGGTTTAGCCGCCAGCGTTGTCACAGACGGACTGATGTTTGGACGTAAACCTGTACCCACACCTTGTATTCGGACTACAAAACGTATTAGAGAAAGTTGTTTACTACACATTGGAACAAGAGTTTTTCTGTCACAGCATTTTTTTAGTACAGCACAACAATATTTTCTCTATAGTGTAACGATCCCGTCGTGATCTCTCTGCCAGGGCTGGACGCCAGGCGTGATCGGCAGGAAGTCGCGACAATTTACCTTCCACGCCAGTCTTCGACAGCATCCGAAGGTTTCTATGGGATAACTCCCGATAGAGCCGAGATTATCTTCAGGATCGGGGTCTCTCTGGGTTATATTTTCAATGTCATTGGGATCAGGTGTGCTCAACATAAGCTACTGAATAAAATTGCCTCAACGGAGCCCACTTACTTCTGAAATTCTTGCTCCAACTGCTACAATGTTAGACACTTTTTTACTTGAATTACACGAAACAAATTACAAATTGCATGCATTAGGATGACGATCTTCTTTCTTGATAATTTACCAGTTCGTTTCGTAAGTCTCTAATTATGTTCTAACACTTTCACAAAATCTGTCGACATGCGCATCTCGTGATTACAATGTAATTACTTACAGTTGATGAGGTCGTGAATCAGTTGTCACAACTCGAGTAAGCTAGCGCCCTTTGACGCAATGACCGCGTCGAGAATGAAGCTGGCGGGTCCTTTGCGGCGGCAGCGGGGCTGGCCGGCTGGTCGAAGGTCGTTACCCCTTCGGAGGTCGGGTCTCGGCGGCGTGGCGTCTGGGCCAAGTTCGAGAGCGATCAGGGCCATAGAGGGGCGCTCCATAGGTCTCCCGGCGTCGGCGTCGAAGCTCGCGCAATAATTACTGCGGCGACCGCGCTGTCTCAGGTGCGAAGTATTGGCAGACGTCCATAGTTTCAGTGCCACTATGCGTGGTCACGCATTGCAGGCAATCACCAACAAATTCAGGTCGCGAGTATAAGTGGGCGGCGAGAAAATGCCGACCGAGTAGAAGTAATAACGTGAAGAGTACGGTCTTTCTGCAGTCTCGTTTACTCGAAGTCAATTTCGACTGCTGTCATCGAAGCCAGTTATGCGTCTGTTATACTATGTCTCTCAGCGACGAGCTCCTACCTCGTAAGCCTAGCTTCCCGCGCGAAGTCTCGTTCCCATATCATTTTTTCCTCTCATCCAGTTGAATTTTAGGAATTCCAAAACTGGGGGTTCGCATCTGCGCGTACACTCCAGATTTGCTGCAGATGTGTCACATGGTCTGGCTTCTAGAACGTTCCTCTGTTTTCATACATCTAATTGGCTATTTGTCGGGTTATTTCATGTCGCGCAGCATGCCTGTCTCGGAAGTAGGTCAAGATTGCCTTTGTGTGAAAGCAATTGTGATTTTCACTGTTAACGTGCCTGTCTCGGAAGTAGGTCAAGATTGCCTTTGTGTGAAAGCAATTGTGATTTTCACTGTTAACGTAATTCTATAAGCCCTGGGAAGATCCTCGTCTAGGTGGCCTTCTCCTCCGATGGGGGTGACTGAAAGGCTGGCACGGAGGATGCTTCGGGAAGGGTAATTGACGTCCTTTCTTCCATAATTTGTATCGAGTTATGGACTGCGACGCTCTAACTCCGAACGTGCTTGAAAAATTCCACGGCAATTAGCGGCAAGCTGATGCGCGTGACATGGCGTTCGGAGCGCGGGCTCGGTGGGTCCGGGTGGTTGACAGGAGAAGGGCGCTGCTTAGGGACATCAGATAATGTACAGATTTACGCGTAAAACATACATTTTCTCCCGGGCCACGTGCGGGCGCGCGCGCGCGGGTGTGGTGAGTCCTGGCACGTGTCCGGCTCTTTGCCTGCCCTTAAAGAGGGTACGGGTACCTACAAAAGATACGTTTTATAAAAAGAACGCTCCTCAAAATGAGGTTGCGGGCGATGCCAGGACCTGGCATCGCAATAGTAAGTAAGTCGCAATAGTAAGCAAGTTGTATGCAAGGAAATTAAAAGTAAAACAAACTTGATTCTGACTATGTTTCGAAATTTAAATAGAATACGTAACATGAACCAGAAACTGGTGAATCGTACACGAATAGAATTTATCGCCTGAGCGTCGGGGAGGGGGAGGTGACCCAAGACGAGCGTGCGAATCAGAATCACCTGTGCGGATGTGTTGCGTGTACGTACTGTTTCACATGCCAGAAGACGTTTCGCACACGCATCGCAATGTTTTGCTCACCATTAGTTATACTCAAAAAATTGTTTCGCATACGGAAAACTTGCACGAGAAGCGACGTTTCGCGCACGTCAGATTACAATATATATTAGATACAGCTGCACTATTGTTCATTACGATCTATTCAATAGATTTGCCACGCACGGAATTGTTGCGTGGAGAACAGCTTACAATGCTTTTTATCCACTCATATGTAATGGATCATTACAAGTAACGACAAGTATAAAGAAACTAATTCGTAAACGAAAGTAAATACGACGATAGCAACAATGGAGACAAGAACTAATGCAAAGACATGAAAATGTAAACGGTAATATAAGAGAATGTGCATGTCAACAACAACGGGGAAATAAACAATATTGTGACTAATTTAAGTAACATAATAACACGTGAGCAAATTCCGATGAGGAATTAAAATATTTTAATAAAATATTTCGACAAGAACCAAGGAATACATGTAACACAAGTGACCAATGAGAATTTACATAATATTTGAGTTACGGAATAAGATGCGCAGTAGAAACAGGAAGAAACGTATTTGTGCGCAATATTCTAATGAACAGTCGACAGGCGCGCAGGATGAACGAACGGGCAGACGAGACCCGATAATGGTGGGGTGTAGAGACGACACAGGATGATTTTTCGTTATTGCTGAAGTGAAGTCGGGACTTCACAACTTTTACGCGATAGTGGTCAACGCGGATGATTGCGTTGTTAAATAGAAAGGAATGTTTGAATAGAATTATCAGGGCATTTTGGAAGTAAAGGTGGAAATATGAGTGTGCGTATAAAACACGGAAAAAACTGACTGACGGAGGACAGACAAACTGACTGACTGACGGAGGACAGACAAACTGACTGACTGACGGAGGACAGACAAACTGACTGACTGACGGAGGACAGACAAACTGACTGACTGACGGAGGACAGACAAACTGACTGACTGACGGAGGACAGACAAACTGACTGACTGACGGAGGACAGACAAACTGACTGACTGACTGACGGAGGACAGACAAACTGACTGACTGACGGAGGACAGACAAACTGACTGACTGACGGAGGACAGACAAACTGACTGACTGACGGAGGACAGACAAACTGACTGACTGACGGAGGACAGACAAACTGACTGACTGACGGAGGACAGACAAACTGACTGACTGACGAAGGACAGACAAACTGACTGACTGACGGAGGACAGACAAACTGACTGACTGACTGACGGAGGACAGACAAACTGACTGACTGACGGAGGACAGACAAACTGACTGACTGACTGACGGAGGACAGACAAACTGACTGACTGACTGACGGAGGACAGACAAACTGACTGACTGACGGAGGACAGACAAACTGACTGACTGACGGAGGACAGACAAACTGACTGACTGACGGAGGACAGACAAACTGACTGACTGACGGAGGACAGACAAACTGACTGACTGACGGAGGACAGACAAACTGACTGACTGACGGAGGACAGACAAACTGACTGACTGACGGAGGACAGACAAATTGACTGTCCGTCGGTCAGTCTGTCTGTCTGTCCTCCGTCGGTCGGTCTGTCTGTCTGTCTGTCTGTCCTCCGTTGATCTGTCTGTCTGTCTGTCCTCCGTTGATCTGTCTGTCTGTCCTCCGTCGGTCTGTCTGTCTGTCCTCCGTCGGTCTGTCTGTCTGTCTGTCTGTCTGTCTGTCTGTCTGTCTGTCTGTCCGTCTGTCTGTCCGTCCTCCGTCGGTCTGTCCGTCTGTCTGTCCGTCCTCCGTCGGTCTGTCTGTCTGTCTGTCCGTCCGTCCTCCGTCGGTCTGTCTGTCTGTCTGTCCGTCCGTCCTCCGTCGGTCTGTCTGTCTGTCCGTCCTCCGTCGGTCTGTCTGTCTGTCCGTCCTCCGTCGGTCTGTCCGTCCTCACACTGTCTGCCCTTCGTCCATCCGTGAACACCACTAGCGGATAAAACATACGTAGGATTTTTTTCAAAATGTATATTTTCCTGTCGATGTTGCTGGACTCGAGGCGCTTCATTTTTTGATATCTTTCTTGAAAATTTGGGGATACTTTACATGAAGCCACCCGGCAATTTTCAATTTTTTTTCAAAAATGGCTCAATTTTTTTTCTTTAAATTTCTTTAAAAAAGAGTAAAATACACTTAAATAGATTTTGCATTGGTTCGATTTTACGCTTAACTATGAATTTTCGAAAATTAGATAATTTTGAATTTTTTGGCGGCTTTCTACGATACAAAATTGAAGTTGATATTGCGTGCAACATTTGCAATTTAAAAAATTCCAAAAACAAGTTTTTCTCAGAAATGGCTCCAAATTTGTTCTTTAAACATTTGGTAGGAATAGTGCGAAATGCATTCTATAAGATGACATAAATGGTATATTGCTCTATTCTTTTGTTTTTTCAAGATGTACAAAAGTGTAATTTTTGACTTCTCTCACGTCGTCAATATTTACATTAGTGGCAATTTGTTCACATTATTGTATTTATGAGTACGTGTACTTTAAATTATATCATATAAATTTTCTCCATAACTCCATAAGTTTCTGTTAAAATGAGCTCAAAATTCCGCGTCTTCAGAAACGTTGAAACGCCATTTTTTCAAAAAAGGCTCCAAATTTTTTCTTCAAACTTTTCCGACGGGTAGTGCTAATTTCACTGTTGAAGATGACGTAAAATTCATTTCGCCGTACCCTTTTGTTTTTCATAAATTACACACATGTATATTTTAATCTCTCTCGCCCTGTTAATATGCACATTTTCAGTGATTTGTAAACACTATTGCATTTGTGAGTTGAAGTACCTTAAATGACTTTCAATGAATTTTTTCGAAAACTTAACACTTTTCTGTGAAAAATAGCTTCAAATTTCGCATTTACAGTAACACTTAAACGTCATTTTCTCCAAGGGCTCCTCAAGGGCTCCAAATTTTTCGATTAAAATTGGCATTTATGATGGATTTTTACTCTTCTTTAATATTCTTAAAGTAATAATTCGGTTCTATTATTAGGAAACCTCAAAATTGGCAGAATGTAAAAAAAATGTGCTTTGGGCGGCGATAGATGACAGCTGGCAAGAGGATGGGGCAAGACCGTGAAGGCAGTCCACGCCAAGGATATTAGAAAACTTTACTACGAGGAAGTGTGTGACATTCTGGAGCAACTCTAGTTTTATTTTTAACTATGAGTAATATTTCTGTAATTTATAATCTACTTAGTAGCGATTATTTTTATTTAATAGGTTAATACATTAATTGCGTATTATTTTTTATTTAATAGGTTCATTAATTGCGTAACTTGTTATTACGTGACTAGGTCGAAGGTCTTTAACCTACTACAATACCTATATCCTACCGCATTCTAACCTTTCGAATTCTGGTATTCATCCCAAATGGTCTCTTCATAGCATCGAAGCCGCGGAAAAGAGACCATATGTTACGGCGAAGGAAAATACCCCTGAAGAGGGGGGGGGGGGACTGGCCGTAAGAAGACGAGTACATGTTAATCTACCAAACAATTTGTAAATTATGTATTTCTTTATGTATTTATTTATCTATTTGTGTATCTATTTATTTATTTATTTGTGTATCTATTTATTTATTTATTTGTGTATCTATTTATTTATTTATTTGTGTATCTATTTATTTATTTATTTATTTATTTATTTATTTATGTACGAGTCTATTTCCTGGTGTGGATGTCACATATTCTCCTTCCTGACTTTGGCCTCCGTTCCTGAAACGAAACAGCGACACAAAAGATCACTCCCTCGCCTCTACGCTTATATCTCGGGCACTCACTCCCATTTGTCCCATAATATGCTAGTTTTTTACTGGATTACTTATTTGTTTATTGATTTACTTGTTCATTTACTTCCTCTCCAGTCTATCCTCTCATACTATTAACCAGTTCGATTTTCCCCACTCCCTAATTACGTTTTCCTAATAGTCCGAATTTTCCTAGAAATGTTCCAATTCTTTCAGGAAGTGAGGCTTATTATCACCTAATATGACAATTTGTATTCAACTTTGTAACTTTTATCTAGAGTCTGTTTTAATTTTTTGTGATTTTTGTTGTTCTTTTTATGAATTGTCAACTGGATTCATGTTATTTGTAACTTTTACATTTACTAAGTTGTTGGTTTTTGTCATCTTATGATCCTGGATTCACTGTAAAATGCCTGAGACCTGCCTTTTGTGACCTGCAGGCCATACACATAAATTATTAAAATAAAGAAAAATGAGTAATATTAATAACAATAAGATATTACGTATAATTCAATTATTATATATTTAATAAAGTGGAGGCAATAGCACAGCTTTGGAGCAATGCAGTTGTCTTGAAGAATAAAATCGTTCGAATGTTTTGAAAATATTTAACAAATTTATTATGGAATAACAGGAATAAGTATTTTAGTATTAAAAAATGCTGTTCTAATATTTAATTACAGTGCAAAATTATCTAAATTTTCCTTCGATAAAATATTACTGGTGCTTCACAATGTATTTGCTAATTCATAAACAGTTTGCGTGTGTGTAATAATTATAATAAATAAATATTACAATATGAGTTTTCTGTCACACGTACGTATTCTGTATAAGTAGCTTTCATTATCATGTTTCACATTACCACATCCCGCATTCTGATTACGAATATATTCTCCTTCTTTTTATTATTATTATTAATATTATTATTATTATTATTATTATTATTATTATTCAGAGGAATAATACTTCACGACTAAAGATGTTCTAAGTCGGAAATCTACTCCAGGTTGCAACCAGCGCAGATTTAGGAACTGTCGGTGCCTTGACAATATTTTCCGCAAATTATCGAATGTGAACAAATGCGAGAGATCCGATTACTTTTGAGACGGCCTGTGCTTTCACGCCCCATACTTGGCTACTCCCGATATCTAAACTCTTGTATTTAAGACGTTTCTCTGCCTCCTTGGTTACGGCATTTTGATCGCACAGCACAGCCGCATCTACAAGTAGACACGTTTTTTTTCAAATTCCGGATAACAGTATCCGGTTTGTTTGCTGTAGTGCCGATCAATATGAATGTTTGGTCGTACAGTATTACAAAATCCAACGGATGTCACCGGTTTTGGTGTGTGTTCGTACCACTTGGACCATTTGTTTGGAACTTCGAGGGCGGAACAGATCTGCCAGTGGAGGTAAATACACATACTATAGTGTCGTTTCAAGTATTCGGTCTTTGCTAGAATTGGACAAGCTGAAAGGACATGATCAATGGTTTCTACTTGTTCCTCGCAAATGCGGCATTTATCACCTTGGGAAATTTTGACAACCTCTTTCTCACAATGCCGTGTGCTCTAGGCCTGATCTTGGGCAGCTATTAAAACTGCTTCCGATTCCGGCTTCATTATTCCCCTTTTAAACCACATAAATGATCGATCTTCATCTTAATCTTGATCATTCTTTTTAGATATTGTCGGTGGAGTGGTTTGTCTCTCCACGATTTCTTTAACATTTTTTCTGTCTCACATTTCATGTTAAGCAGCATCAGGAGTTCAGGGTCTGTTATTCTGCGTGTCTGCTGTTCTGCATAAGTCTTCTTCGCAATGCTTTTTGCTACATTTACAATGCCTCTGTTTCCAATTCTTTGGTCAGATTTAATGACCAGCCTCATTAGTGGGTTATCTTGATATCTGACGACATACTTTCCCATCCCGATTATTTCATTGTGCCACGAGGCTTCCATTTGTCGGAGGCTTCTTCTTCCTTCCTTACGTGACACAAAGTCTGTGTACATCAACTGGAGGGTGAGCGACATGATACGTTGTAAGCAGTTTCTGTTCTTTCGGATCATGATTCGAATTTCTTGCTAAGTCCAGTGCATTTTACCGAAACTGTACACGGCTACAGACACCGCCAAACTACGTATTGCGAATATTTTATTCTTGGAGTTCAGAGCGACTGCAGAACACGTATCACTCTTCTGTATTATTCCCTGCGAATTCTCTCTTTCATTGTGTTGGAGATGTTCTCACATTCTTCAATGCCCAGATATGTGTAAATTTTACCTGGCTCAAGATCTTGAATCACAGTGTGAATAACAGCTTCAATGTTCTCTGACGTCATTTTGCCTCTATTCAAATTGACTTGTCAAAACAGAACTTCATGCACATATCATTGCTAAAATCATTGACGACAGGCAGCATTTGGGAGAGAATTGCTTCATTCTTAGCAAACACTTTAAGATCATCCATGTAAAACAAATGTAATACTGCTCCTTCATCATTTTGAATCTTGTAACCAAAGTTAGTTTGTGACAACTGTCTAGATAGTGGGATCAAACTAATGCAAAACAGTAGAAGGGAGAGTGAATGTCCTTAAAAAAGTCCCCTATTAAACTGAATACTTGTTTCTACTACTTCCTTTCCGCTGCTTATTGGTAACCTGGTGCTCCACTGGTTCACACTAGTGTTGCAAACAAAAGTCTAGGATGAAATCGATAGATCTTCAGGGTCTCAAAAATCCAATCATGTGGTACACTGTTTATTCTGGTAGTCAATCCAAGTCATGCTTAAATTATGTTTCGTTTCCTTGCATTTTTATTTATTAATTTTACGTCAAGAACAGTTAAAAACTGTGTGACGTGCTACGAGAAATGAATTCTGTGCACGTTTTCATAATTATGTGATCCCTACTGTAAGCCATAAATTGTGGGAATTTTGATGCTGTGTTGTTGGCGTTATTATATGAAAAATAAACGAACTATTCTCCGTCAACTTAATATATTTATTTAGATAGCCGACTTTCGACGGAGTAATTACGTTACCCCCCCCATTTGTATTGTATATTTCATGTCAGTTGCGGCTGGCCTATATATTTTTACATCCTCTTGCATTTCATAATTTGTAATCTCATGTGCTTATGAGTATAATTTAAAATGTAAACTATTATTTATATTTATCTCCCGCATTATCTTATTTTTATTTACTTGGTATTTTCTTTTCTTTATATTTGTAGACTGATGACGACAAAACCGTCAAAAGCCGGCTCTCTAAATAAATATATTATGTTGACGGAGTAGACTTCCTTTATTTCTTCATCTAAGCCATATTCTACTTAAATTTTGAAAATGGAAAGAAATAAGCGTTTTTTTGCAAGGATTGTTAACAAAATATTCGCTAGAATGTAGTAAAACCTATTTTTAAAGGTAAATCATCTATAAATTTGGGCTCTTACCCCTCATTATGTCCTTCGTGAAGGACATGATAATACTTCCTGCCGCCACAACATGGAGAACGATAATTTGAATAACTATATTTCCCACTGAATTCTAGAAGGCGTGCACAGATAATGAAGTTACATTTATGTCCACAAGCAAAACAAGGGGCCATCTCAGCATTTGCTCAATGGATTAGAGAAACGACGAAAAACCTGATTGAGATGGGGGTTATTGACCCGGAGGCTGCGGTACAATACTTGTTACAGGTTGTTTACAATTATACAGTCCAAATGGTAAATAATGCATTAAATATCACTGTTAAAACTAATGTTATTTTCCTTTTGATTCTCAGTATAGTCTCTAATTGTTATGCAGCAGAAACGATTTTACTTGGCATTTCAACTTCTCCATCGAATTTAATCGTTTAATGACATCTGGCAATGTGTTGTAAACGAATGTACATGTATTGTATGTGAAAATCTTGTAGTGAGCTGTTGATAATGTCACCTGATGAATATGATTAGTACGTCGAGTGTTATAAATATAGACATCGGCGTTTTTTGAAAATATATTCCCGTCCTCAAGGAAGTCATTTTTTACCAACACCACCGGTTCGTAAATCAACAGATAAAGTAATGGTAAAATTCCTAGTTTACAAAAAGAGGGGCTTACAAGAATCACGTGGGTGGGATTTGCTTATTTATACAATTCTTTTTTGTAATCTAGAAGTGTGGGAGCTATAAGCTGTATTTCCCCAGAATATTATGCCGTATCTCAGGCGGGAATGAAATTTCCCGAAATATAACACAACGTCCAGTATGAAGGCTGACTGGATTTGCAAGAATTCTGAACGCGTAGCATAATGAACTTCATTTTGTGTTCAATTCATTTAAATAGACGTTTCATTTGAGCTTTGAATGAATTGAGAGACCTAAAAATTTTGTAACTTTAACATCAGTCAATGGCACATCCTTCATTTTCACTGGAGTACAGAATTGTTTATTTGAGATTGAAAACTGCATTGTAACTGTTTTCTTTTCGTTTCCTATTAATTTTATTATTACGAAACCAATTTGAAACATCTGATATTGTACTATTTATGGTTTTATTATTGCAAAGAATATTCGTATCATTCGCGAAGAGAACTGTCCTTCCGTTTCGAATCGTCAAAGTAATATTGTGTACTATAATATTATGTATAGTAGGAAGAGAATAGGGCCTAAAATCGATCCTTGCGGGACTCCACGTGCAATTGAAGGAGTCGGAAAGGTGTGAACAGTGTTCCATCATTCCAGTAAGGTATTTCTACTCTCTGAGATCGTTGTTTAAGGTACGAACATAACCAATCTAGAGCGGTACCACGGATTCCATATGAAGGTAATTTTGAAAGTAAAATGTCATGATCAATGACGTCAAAACATTCCGGTGCATAAGTATGCATTAAATATGTGAGTTAACGTGTGTATAATAGCAAACGCAGAAGTCTTTAATAAACAATCCAGAAGTTCATCTAAACCGGCCGAATATTAATTTTTTAGTTTACCGATTAGTTTGAGAATTTCATACGAAGAATTTCGGGCACGAACATCCTGCCTAAAATGTTTGGGGAAACATCTGACGTTGAATATTGTGGCTGAAGGCTCTTAGTGATATCGGCAGAAATTTTCGGAAAGTCACTATTGCCGGATCGTTCACATCTCTATCGTTAAATATTAAAAGAACATTCTCCACAAGGTTTCTGGTTGATTTGTTTATTATATTTCACATTGCTATTGTTTTGTTATTTGTGTGCAAAATGCCCTGATCGTGTTTCATGATTGTAACCTGCCCAATGACTTTTCTTAACAACATGTATTTTTTAAAGTAGAGGAGGAATTCTTGTGATACGTTATGACGTTTAGAAATAAAAGAAAGAATTCACTTGTTTTTACCCGATGTCTTATTCCCTTGTGTTATCCAAGAATTGCTTTTCCGTGAAATATTTAATTTTCTTTTTTGAAGAGGAAAGCAAGTGTTAAAATGAAATGAAAGCTTGAAACAAAGAATTACATTTATTGTTTACCCTTATAAAAAATATACATTTATCAAATATACATTTATCCTTACAGCCGTAAGAACTTTTACATCTTTTCTGTTTGAATGGCAACTGATGTTTTTCTGTAGCTGCCTGTACATTTTTCTAGCTATGGCTGCAGTTATAACTTTGTATGTTTCTGGCAGAGTGATTGCGCTGCGGTTCTTCGCCAAAGAACTGTCTCCCGCTTTGGATAGCAAATAAATGATGCAGTGTGTGAGCCATTCCGGGAGTTCCTTTGGGTTTTCTAAAATATTATTGCCTTTGCTGGATGAGAATGTAATGCATTTCATTTCTTAATCCAATAATTCGGGATATTATTAGTCCCGGAGTATTTCCAGTCCCCATGTTCTTAATTGCTTGGAACATGTTCTCTTCAGAGAATTCGGGAACGTGTTTCACTGTTTTTACAAGTTCACCGGTAGCATCAATTTGGAAATATGATGGTGCACGTGACTTTATTTCAAACATCCACTAAGAGCTACTCGTAGTTGAGCGCCATTACCAGACGCGAGAATAAAGACGACAATCTTCGAATACCCAGGGTAAAAAAAAAAAAACAAGAACACGAAAGCATAATTTCGTTGATATCTCATGAAAGTGGCATAGATGGACTGAACAAATATTTTATTTTTAAATACATTTGATGCGAATTAATTCTACATATCTTATAAGTTCAATTTATTTGCATTAATAGCAAAATGCGAAATGATACGGTATTATGATTCGGTATATTTAAAAAGTGTGACGTGATATGACGTTTATATTGTGGTATTCATAATCTACGCATGAAATTCAATGCGTTGCGCACTCTACCTTCGTAGAGGGGAAAAAGTCATTTTCCCTAGTTTTATCATCGTCCAGTTTCCCCTGACCTAATGGTGAGATGGTTTCGTGCTTTGTAGTAAACACAACTGTACTATCAGAGCAGGGTTTTCTTGATTTGCTTGATGCGCAAGGATGTGAGTAACTATTAATTTTTTTCTTTAACAGTATTATCGTAAAAAATCTGAAGCTCGTTTGCCGTTGAAAATACTTTCTATTACACAGTTGCGAATATGTCTAGTTATCAACTACTTACAAAACGCTGGTTGCTGCATTTTTCCACATACCAACTAAGTATTGTAAAAGAGAATAGTGATACCAGTGACTTTTTCTTAAAGTACGCTGATTATACTTTTCGCCCTTCTTATTTTACATACTGTTTTTGACGTTGCATAAATAAGTACATTTTCGTTCTTTTAGTAACCCAGAGGACGATGTTCTTGTTGGTAAACTCTTTGATTAAATCTGGTTCGTTCAGTTTAAAACTTCAAACAATCTGCGAGGCAACTGGTATACTTTTTTAATTCCTAGTATGTTCTCTAATTTCATGCGATGGTCTTCAAAAAAATATTTTATTTTACATCGTTGTTTGCATGTTTACCTACACGGGTAGGGAAATTGTCCAGTTGCTCAGATAACACTGGCACACAAAATAAAACGTGAGACCCAAAGACTTGACAAGTTTCCCTATGTATGTCGACGCCCTGAATCCGAATCTGAATTGCGTCACCACCATATTTTTTTAAAAACGCGAAAAAACACCGTGAAATTGTATTTTTGTTTTGTTTTCGAAGGTTTGTCAGATCCAAAGACTTGCCAAGTTTCTCTATGTATGTCGGCGCGCAGAATCCGTCTCTGAAGGCTGAAGACAAAGAACCACAGGCGCCTACCGTACGAGTCGTATTGAATGCCTGTTGGCCGAGACTGATACAATGCCTGTTGGCTCTGAGCCGAAGGCGAGATATAATAATCGTCTCCTATGGTGCAAAAGTATCAGCTATAAAAACTCCTTCGCGCCAAGCAGATTTTCACGAAAGTCACAGGACATCGTTCACACTAAAACCATCGTTACCCCATCCTCCGGGTATCCGTCTCTGCACGCTTTTGCAAAAGCTCAATATTAAATTCCCATCCCTGTACCCCCCCCCCCACCGAAGTCTTGTTCCCCCTTGGAAACTTCTCCGGCCTAAAATAGACCTGAGATTATCAAACTTTCCCAAATCCTCATTTCCCCCAGTTCATTTCTGGCGGAATTTCAGTAGACGAAATCCATGGATCCCGGCTATAACTTCATATACACTGATGGTTCCTCCCAAAATGGTAGAGTAGGATGTGCCTTCTATTCTGCCATAGTGCCGCGCGGAGTTTTCATATGAACCCTTCGTGCAGCGCTTATACTGCAGAGAAATATGCGCTCTTCGAGGCACTTGGAAGTTCGCTGAATCGATGACATTAAAGGAAGTAGTGATCTGCAGTGATTCAGAAAGCTTGCTCGAATCCATCTCCTGCTTTTCTTCTTGTGACTCTGACAATGAACATCCAACACCAAATTAATCATTTATTGGTGCGTCGTTATAATTTGCTTTTTCTTCTTCTTGGATCCCTGGCAACGTTGGGATAATAGGAAACGAAATGACTGACCAGACAGCAAAGTCGCCACGAAGGAAACTGAGGTAGACATCCTCACCGTTCCAACAAATGATACCAAGCTGATTACAAAACGCTTTATTCTCAGTGCATGGCAAACAGAGTGGCAGAACTCAAATTTTAAGCTCACGAGAATCAAGGATTCCATGAAGTATTGGTCTTCCTCATCGCGAGACTGGGCGCGAGGAGATTATTCTGACTCGCTTTCGGATCGGTCACTGCTATTTCTCCCACGGAAATCTGCTCCGCGATGACTGAGCACCTACTTGCGGTAATTGCGAGGCGGATCTTACCGTGGAGCATGCTCTCCTGCACTGTTATAAGGCAAAATATAACTGCCGAAGGCATCATCTTGCTAGCTCTCTAGCAAGATACTTGGAAATGATGAATCTTCTCTCTGCAAGCTTGTTAGCTTTTTACGGGAGACTGACATTGCAGCCTTATCTGAGAGAAGAGGATAATGCCAATTATTTGGCTTCTAGTTCGAGATTTAAAGTGCTTACCTGGCTTTTCTCTGCCAAACCCTTTTTATAATTGAACACGTTCATTTTCAGTTTTACTCACATTTAAGTTTGCATTAAAAAAGTTTTAGCTTGGAACTGCCTCAGTTAGTACTAAAATAATTTGACGCGGGCACTAATGAACTTAGCTGTTGAAGCGCCCTTAAACCTTAGTAATAATATAATAATATAATAATATATTAATATAATAATATATTAATATAATAATATATTAATATAATAATATATTAATATAATAATATATTAATATAATAATATATTAATATAATAATATAATAATAACAATAACCGAAGCGGTAACCGAACACCATACTATAAGTACACACCCGAACCAGTCATTGACACAAATAATCACAAAATGTACTGGAACAGGTCCATAATAATAGATAGGTCTGTATCATCTAATAAACCGGACATTGTATGTCATGACAAGAAAAACAAAAAGGTGTATCTGATTGACGTCGCAGTCCCGCTAGCTCACAACATCCCAAAGAAAAGAAGTGAAAAAATTCTAAAATATCAATCTCTGGCAAATGAGATAAAGGAAATGTGGATCGACGTGGAAATGGTGACGATTGTACCAATAATTCTAGGCGCCACTGGTGAAATTCCTAAGTTTTTACATGAATCCCTAGCTGAATTGCAACTGAAGAAGGGGTTATACATCCAGATGCAAAAGATTGTCATACTGGACACACGTAACATCGTGAGGAAGTTTCTGGACATTGATGGTTGATCCGGTGCTGATTATGACAGTTGGAACGTGTATCTCTTGTTCATGGTAACCGAGATGCACGAGTGGAAACCAAGTTAAATTGTGATAGTGATAATAATAATAATAATAATAATAATAATAATAATAATAATAATAAAAAGCAACATCGGCCTTATAACTTCTTCAAAATTGTTTTCCCTCTGGTACGGACCAGATGTTCGGAAATCTCACTTAGCGAAACTCGGAAGTAGTTCCTATTAAGTTTGTCAGATGTAATTCCAATTTATTTAGTACTAGTACATTCCATTACAATATCCGAGCAATATGTTTATCCCATTTTCAATGCTTCCTGAACCACTATTTATTACTTAAAAACGTAAAATTCATCGAAATGTGCAAATAAATGTTTAGAATTAACAATTTATCAAACCACATGAGATTTGGTCAATTTTGGAAATATATTTTCAAAATAACATGTGAAGACAACTTGCTCACTCTTCATTGTTCGTGTTCAGCGACGCAACCAAAAGCTGTAGGCTTCGCGAGTAGTCGTGGGACTCTCGACTGTCCGGGTGATGGCGCATGGAAGGCTATGATGCGGAAGTTTTAACCATCTTCACTGGATTCTCCTCAAGTTTGAAGTGCGCCAGGATGATTGGCGGTCGACTACAAATACCTTTGTCGTAGGTCTGTGGGTAGCCAAGGCACCATGTGGAGAGAGGGATGTGGTCCGGACAGGGGCATCCCTGTTTATCGTATATCATGAAGGCGCAGATAGGTCGAATAGGTAAACGAATATATGCGCGCAGTATGCGTATGTGTGTGTGTGTGTGTGTGTGTGTGTGTGTGTGTGTGTGCTCGCGCGCGCGTGTGTGTGTGCGCGCGCGGGCGGGCGGGCGGGCTGCGAGTGCGAGAAGTGCCGTTTATCATCACAACCGTTAATCGTCCCGCGCGTTCATATAAGTTTTTAACTTATAGTACGACGCGAGTGTCAAAAAGGTGTGGGCAGTGCTGTTTACGGTAAACCGTGCCATTTGCAAGCGGTCAACATTGAGCTTCGAGAAGCGGTAAGATTGCGCTTCGTGGACCGTTATAATTACGATGAGAGCTGTGATCACAGAAAGGACGGAAATATAAAATAGATGTAATAGTTTTGTAACCTCGTCAGTTAGTTTATCGGTCAGATGCAGCTTTAACCCCTGTTAATATGCAACCTTACATGTTTAAGTGCACTTGTACCCTACCCTTATGTTAAGAAGTTTAACATCCTTAGCAATGGGTTTTAACATTCTTAGCAACGTAAATAAACAACCATCGATTCATCGAGTCAAATTTTTATTAAGAAAAAACCTGGCGATGTTCAAAACAAATCAGATTCAAAAAATTCAGAATAAAAGTAACCCATATTAGTTTCGGAGGTAATTCTTGTTAATTGTAACATTATTAATAGTACAATTGAAAAATTGTATTAAGTTAATTAACGTAATTTTCCTGGCATTTCGCCAAATGAAACACTGATGTCACTACAGCGCCTCTGACTGCGAGGTCTTAGGTTCGAGTCCCGACAGCGGCAGGATTTTCGTCACTAGCTTTCTTGCTACGTCGAATTCAGTCGCTGTCTGGAGGAGTATTCTAGCTCTGATCGGTAGTTTTCCGTAGTTTCTCCGATCAACACCAGGCGAATGCCGAAGCAGTACCCTAACAAACGGGCCACGAACCGCGCGATCTCTCCTTCCTCTTCTCTGTCCTATCCTCCCCTTACACACACTAATATGCACTACACTACCTCATACTCCGGGAGACAGGTCAGGAGCTTAGAGCTTGGGGCGGTGCCCCGCTGGTGGGAGAGTCCTGGTTTAGGGGGAATCCCCCTCAACCGACGGTAGGTCGGCGCCGGATCTCGCCATCCAGCGGGAGAAGGTCACCTCCATCTCCTGAGGAAAGAAACATGCACTGCACTTACGGGACTAATGACCTAAGCTGTTGACGTGTCCGGAATCACCAACCAACCAAATAAAACTCTTGACCGGTAATCATATTCACTGACGATCTGGTGTACCCTCCAGATGGTCATTGGATGTCGACGCACCACTTTCCTCACCGAACGTCATTTCGTCATTTGTTTAGGTATCTTTAGCTTTGCGAGAATTATTTCCATCGATCTTTTCTCGAACCACGGAATGCGAATATTTTGGGAAAATGTGTATATATATATATATATATATATATATATATATATATATATATATATATATTGTAACGCCTCCACTCGTGGAAACGCCCTGATAGAATGCTCTTTCGAGCTTAAATATCTCGGGGGGCAGGATCTTTTGGGGTATGAGAAAGTGATGTAACAAAGTAACGTGGAAATCTACTATAATACGTACAATTTAAATCATAAAAAAGAATATACACATTCATCAAATAGTGGAACAACTTAATCTTTCCCCAATAACACAGAATGAAGCCAGTTAGTTACATAACATTGCCGTAAAATTGTACAAGGTTTTGGCCTTTGGCAAAATCAAACAAGGCATACTTTTAGCAGAATTTAAACCTCCACGAATTTGTTTAAAAGGTGACAGTCTTTCTATACTGAATTTAGGGAGTTTCTCACATGAACTACCACGCAAATTTGCCGTTATCCACTTTCTGGTCCGCACCAATCTTCGCACGAAAAGTCGCAAGTTCGGTTACCTTTACGGCGCTCTCCAGTTCGCTCGAAGGCGACCTTGGCACTCCCGCTGCCCGGTGTCGCAGCGACGTCACTCCAGCTTCTCTCGTACGCTTCACCTGTCCGTCACGCGTTCGGTCAAACCAGGCCCTTCTCTCGTTCACTTCGCCCGTCCCGGCTCCCCTCTTCTCTTTTTTTCCGTCCTCGCCACGAATGTGTATGCCCGCGCTCCAAGTCTCTGGCGCGTCGCAAAATCGGATCTTTGCGTTACTACACTGGGCGTCGCAGCTGCACTTCGGATGGCTGCAGCGCTAATACACGCAGTCTCCACTGGATTTCACAAAACTGTCCTCTGCACGAAATGAGCACTCTTGAAAAAAAACGTTTACTGTTCTTACTTCGCTCTGACCGCTTTCTTTCTAACGAGCTTGCAGCGGATTACCAATATGTTCGTATTGCAATCACATTCCTATACCAACTAATCCTCCACGCTCACACCACTCAATTATTCACTTTCACTACCAAATTCGTAGAGAACTTACGCGTTCGCCTACGCTACCAGACTCATAGAACTAGTGCTTTCGCCCGTGTCGTCGGATTAACAGAGAAGAAAGCTTTTCGCCGCTCCGCTGTATAAATGCGGCCCTGACGTCATAGAACCCCTATGCGCGCCGCCCCTCCGTCGAAATTACCCCGCCGCTGCTTCTGGCCGCCACCGACAGGTCGCGCCTTTTCTCTTCCGTGCTGCTCTTCCGATGTTATTAATCACTCCATCCCCGTCGAAGATGTGTGGGTGCCGTGTAAGTTTGTGGCCAGGCCACGAACGTCACAATATGTGTGTGTATATATATATATATATATATATATATATATATATTGCAATTAACAATCCACAATACCGTAGTAACGTGTCGCAACAACAATTCGTTTCTTTACTATCGCAGTAATGTAAATTTTAGCAGACATCGTGAGATTTTATAGTGACCGATAAAATGCTGAACATTCCACGAGACGTTAGTATTATTACTGCCTCGTCTAAATTAAAAATCTCGGCTCCGTTAAGCTCCGTCTCAATTTTTAACTTTTGGCCTCTGCAGTAATAACACTCAACATTACTAGGTATGTTAATAGCTATAACAGAAATAATTGTGAATAGCGCCAGTTTTGTTAGCAAATTTATTACAAATATTTATGTATCAGTATTAAATAGTACATAAATTCAGATCTAGGAAATAATTTGTAGGGATTGTTTTGAGTGTTAACAGTAAATAACACTATTTAGAAAAGTGATAGGTATTATCGTCAGGTCGTAGGTATTATCGTCATCTTATTATAGCAGGCCCAGAGCATTCAAATCCATATGATATAATCCAATCGCAACAGAGACTGAGAATCTCTATTGCGAGCGTACAACTAGCAGCAGGGTAGCCTTCCGGTCTTAGACCAGGTCTCGCTCTCACCATCAAGACGAAACAACAGTCGCGCATGCAAGTTTCTTCTGACACCGCACACACATGGTGTCCAAACTGGGTGCCCCAGCATCTTAGGAAGGAAGGAATCACTGCACCGAAATGCAGTGAAAATGCCGCGAAAATCGCGTGGCGCAAACTATGCTGTTCTACAAATGGTCGCGCTAACACAAGGACACTAACCAGGATGCCTCGACGCACCGACGCAGCATATGATATCAGACGCCGAGACAAAGCTTTCTTCGCTCTGGCGGCGTGCGCCCCTGGTTCATCGCACGTTCACTCCTGCACACACGCGCCGATCAGGCAAGGGACGTGCCGACGTCTTAGAGATACCATCGAGATCGCCTTCACCGAACATCTCGCGATCAACTTCGCCCTCCTCACAAGGGAACTCAAAGAACTCTTCACCATGAGAAGACAAGGCCAATCAACAACGCCATGGAACCTCTTCATGCTCTTCTTCGTATATCAGGGCGCAATCCTTCCCTATTTCTCATTATTTTTAACCGACGCCATTAGAACAACTTCTGTGACAGAATTCATCTACGCAGAATGATAAAGCATATGCAGCAAATGCTAATCGCCTGTAAATTATGAAGCCTACATCGTCTTCCACGCCTGCATCCAATGTAGAGTAGAATACGAACAGACTTTAAACCCCCTTAATAAATCAGGCAATCATTTGGCCCCTCAAACCTTCTATGTCCTTAGGAAAAACTGCACGCATACGCATCAAAACGCACACTGGTATGAGGACGTTAAATACATGGACAAAACATTACAAAAGCTAGGAAAAATAGTACTATTTGCGAGTCGAAGCCCTCTTCCGCACCGTGATCTTAAAGAATAAATCTAAAATACACTTTAACTTCGTATGTGTCCAACATGCGGGACTATTGGCATTCGAGGTGTGGTCAACGGCCACGAAATCAGCAATTGAAATACTAACGCTTGCAGAACATTACATTAGAAAAATTACTTTTTTACCTCCATGCGAAATATGGACAATGAATTTTAGAAAATAAACAAAATCGGTTCTCGAAGCTACACACTACCTCGCCACGAAGAGTATACACCCGGAATATTCAACTTTCCACACCTTTTACATAATATTACAGCAACAAATTCCGGGTTATCATTAAACGTCAGGTTATCATTAAACGTCACGTTCCGACATTGTTATCGTACATTTACTCACAAAACAAGAAAACTGGTGAGTCAAAAGGGGTTTGCGACGACCACCAAGATTATCATTACAGGTGCAGAAGGAGCCAAGAATAAAGGAAACAAAATATATGTAGATAAACAGATTAAGCACTAAAACCCACACTTCTCACCCAACTAAAATATCACTTCAACTGCCAGCTCTCGTTTAACTTCCACCTGAGCTCACCATCTTCAAAACTCCCAACTCCCCCTTCCAAATTCCTATCCTGAGTTGAACCGATTCGGCACCAAGAAGGCAAGTTGTAAGAAATCAACTACAAGGCATCCCCGGCTATGTCGGCAAAATAGGGGGAGAGAATAGAATAATGCCAACGCACGAGCTCAACCAGTTCAGAGCAGGCCCCAGAAGAAACAACGCAACTCGGCGATGGAGTCACACGTCCGTGCCGCTTTTGATGTCCTGTGGGTGTTTACCGATTTCCAAGGTTTCCTTCATCCGCGTAGACCACCTCCAGCTCTTTCTGACGAGCCCATTAGTCGTTCAACCGGAAATCGGTTCCAGTTTTCAAGATGTTTTGCATTTAAAACGAATTTGCTCTCGTCATTGCTGTACGTTTCTCTGTTCCTCAGATGTAATTGCGCCCGTAACTGCAAGGGTCGGAGTAATCTCTCCCCGTTGAGAGTGGTGCTCGTTGACGTACCGGCACTGGCAAACGCTTTCCTCAAAATGAGCAGTGGGTGTGATACATTGACGACACATTTGCGGAGTGGCATCAAGAGCAGGACATCGTCACAATTTTTTCTAAAACCAAATTGTCTGTAGTGGTTTGAAAAGACGAACGTCTACGATTCTTCGTGTTGGTGAGCAACCGAAACGATGGCAGTTTTGAACACACGATTCGCAGGAAGCCTTACACTAACCTCTATTTTCGCTTATTTACACCTAAAGGCAAATGGCATTCCGAAAACTTTCTTAATAAACGCAGCCAGAATCTGCGGCCAGGTGAGCCTTCCAACTAAGAGGGAATCTCTAAAACTTCGCAGCCAAGAGTTCCTTTTCCCAGAAAGCTTTAAAACTGACATACATCAGCCGTCATCAAGGGATCCCCGCAACGCTGAGATCGAGGCCCCAGACAGCCTATGTTGAAAGCGGGAATGTCAGGATTGACAGATTTCTCAGATGTTTCAGATCAAGAGAGACTAAAGGTTCTGTCACAAGATCGGCTGAACCTTGATAGGGTAAAGAACCACATTCGCCAGTCAAAACGCCGGGTGTTCACTCCGTTGAGCTACATTCGCCAACCCGGCATGCGTTCTCACGCACAGTTATCGAGCGCCTACCATCCTGGTGCTCGCCAAGGGCGGTGGCGGAGTCCTGAGAAAGACCACGACAGGATTGAAACCCGTTAATTGTGACTTTCCTCGCGGTTTCACCCGGATAGCCGAGAGAATTCGAATGATAGCCAAAGAAGATACTCCGATTGTTCATATATTAAACATATCAGGAAACAAAAGCTCTCGTGCGTGGTCGTCAGTGGTGACGAATCAATGCGATGTATGTGTTCTTAGAAGTACTTACATTAGGTGGCGTGGCACGTGAAATTCTCGGAAATTAGCGTCTGTATACCCCATGTCATGAAGTGAGGAAAGATAGCAAAGCATTTTCTGATTTGCTTTCAGCTTTTGTTTTTAATTATAATATTACTAGCGTACCCGTGCGAGAACTCTCGCATGTTAAACCCCACCTTAAGTTTTCCTAAGGGTATCGTGAAACTGAAACATATGAACATGTGCTCCGTTTCCATCGTCATTCCCTCCGCAATTAAATACACAGTACTTGTAGACCACGGCAGAACTTTAAATGAATGCACCCATTAGAAACAATCTTCATCGGTATCAAGCAAAGAATAATAGTGCTTCTAGTTGTTGGTGCGAGAGCGAATCTTGAATTAATAATTATGCAAATAAACCTGTACAATCTGCGCAAATCACTGTGTACACAGAATGCGTTAGATTCCTCCATCGTATCTTATATAAGATGGAGGAATCTAAGCCTTCTAAGCGTGACTTCCCAAAGGTGGCTACCAGCACCAAGGGCTCATGGAGGAATATATTCTGCATTCCTCCATGTAGATGTGGTATTGGTAATATCGATAAGCGCCGAACCGACAAATATTTTAATAAAATGACCTAGAATATCTCATCCTGTATATTCCGGTGTGTGAAAAACTTTTCTTTGCGGCCTTTGTTCTCAAAATCTTAATTTTTAAGGCCCCAGAACTCTTCGTTTAGGAGTTATTTAACAATAAATCGACCAAGTGTTGAGGGTTGCATTTAACATGAATATTTAGCTGCGTTTTTAAACAACTCCTTCATATTTTTAAAATCAAAGTGCAATTCAGCACGTCTCCGTGGATTTCTCATTCTTTAGATACCTCATTTATGAAGGTTGGTTGCGTGTGAGAGCCGCAAAAGGTGAAACTGAAATAATATAGGAGACCATGTGACTCAAAAAACTTATCTTGAGCACACACGGCTGTTGTACCATATTTTAGAAACTAACTTTAAATAAGATTTTAAAAATAAATTGCGGACATGCGAAACTATAATTCTGTCTTGCGTTTACCGACATTTTATTTATACCACTAAGGAAAATATTTATTATAATTGGACTTTATATTTCATTAAAACAAATAAAATCATGGTTGGGTAATTATGTAATTTACGCATTTACATTGTTTGTAATGGTGCTTTGATACTTTCGTTTTTTGTGTAGAACAAAATTAGTTTTGCACTTTCCTTTTACGATCACCCCCTCTTCAGGTAGGAGAATGGGTGAGACGAGACCTGGTACCAAATCCATGAAAAAATCTGTGGTTCAGCAACAACATAAAGAAGTTGCGCAAGTTCACCCAATTTCTTGTGGTGAAATATTGGAATTACAAGAGTATGCTGTTGGCTCTAGTCCAACAGAATATCACCCCTTGTCTTCATCCGCAACTTTCAAGCTGACTGCCAAGCCACGGGAGCTCCCCATAACTCGGAGGAAGGTTAGTGATGAAACGAAGGAAGAAATCCAGGCTGAGGACGAGGCCACTCTCAGGGAGTTGCTTATGAGGTACGTACTTGGACAACACTTATTTCCTCGCTCTCTTCTGCCTATTTCTACTCCTCCCTTTCCCCTCTCCCCTGACCATCTTCGCCACCTACCTCTTCCCCCTCTCTTTCTCTCGTTCTCTTTTCCTCGTTCTCTCTCTGACTCTCCTGGTATATATTTATTATTAAACTAGTATTATATTAATTACCCATATGTCATATTAATATTTTAGATGACAATGGAATTTCATTCTGTGAGGTATGCGATAAAGGTGTTTATTGATTGTCAAGATAGGATTGAAACTTTCACCGTTTGAGATTTTGAAAATGACATGTGCCGTTTTCTTCTGTTGTTCCTGTATATTTAACAAATAATTCAATTTACCAATAATTTTAATTTGTAAAGGTATTTAATTCGTACACTTAGTTTACATAATGAAACTTCGCTTTCACAGATCTAATCATTTTATTGTGCGACATTTATAATGACAATCACGTGTGTTCGAAGAGGATAATCCTATTGTTATTTCTTAAAAATAGCATATTCCCGACATGTAATATATTGAGTGCTACATACAAGGTCCACTTCATAAGTCAGTCTCATTGTTTTATCGTTCTAAAGAAGTTCTACAGAAATAAAACTCCATTATGTGTGTTCAAAGACCACTGTAAGGTGCTATTCAATCTTAATCAAATCGGACCCTGCAAATTGAGATAATAGCAGGGAACAATACGCAAATAAAAATATTATTTTGCACATACGAAGTGCACAAGATAGTAAATAGTAATCAAAAAATTTGTGTCAAACTAATTCCCTAGGTCTTCCACTAAGATTTCTTCACAATGTGCGAGGCAGTGAACATTAGCGACTGTGTGATTACACGCGACGGCTTCGAGGGTGAAATTGCATGCATTTTCGAGAGATGGATTGAAATGATCGAACTGAAATGGCCGCATGGTTTTCCATCATTTTGCGACCACAGCATCGCCATACACTTTTCGTCATTGCACATTGCGTAGCCACTAATACATTTAGATGTCATCTGTAAGTAGCATCTGTATGTCTGAGTCATTAATAAACAATGGGAAACGAGAAAAATGGAAGTGTTCTATAATACGTTAATTAATGGTAATTCCAACAACATTCAAATATAAAATTCTAGATAACTAAAGATAAAGAAAAATGGAGGAACTAAGAACTAGTAGGATTGATACAGTCTATAGGAATAGGCGAGGATTTAAGTGGAGTATAGCTCAACGCGTTTCTAAATTAAAATATTTTTGATATTCAGTCACAATACTTCGTAAATTGTATTCCCAATTGAATCGGAGTTGGTCAAAAGGGCTGTCTGCTCAATGGCAGTGCTAAAGGAAATGCTAAAGAAGTAAATGTGACATGTAATGCAAGGTCATTGAAATTATTTTTATATTTGATTTGATAAACATGGAGTGGAATATGATTTATTCATATTTTGTGTGTACTTGTGTCATATTTTATATGAATTCAGCGATGTGACGAAACTTGAAAGTGGAGAGGGGAGACTGAGCGGCTAAGTCGTATTGTTTTGCCAATCCAGTTTTTTTGCAAAGAAAATAAATACGTTTGATTACACTAGTGAAGCTTTGGCCAAATTGTATGAACGAACTTACATGAATGAATAATGATTTGAGAATCAATATTTATTTGATTTTCTCTTCAAAGTTGTTTACTTGCCGGTGTTTAGAGACTCAGGGCTGGTGTGGTTTTACAGGTCTGTAAGCACGCACACTTTCTCTCACATGCACATAAAATGTATTGATTTAACGTTGTTATTTTTATCTTACAATGTAGTTTTCTGGAATAAAGAGAAATGTTTTACTACGTTAAAGCTAACTTACTCAAATTTTTCAATATTCAAAATGCTAAT
>BLKR01001173.1:0-32500 GCA_011170035.1 Teleogryllus occipitalis | reverse complement strand
CAATGATTTTTTTGAATTTCAGATCGGCAATCGCGTATTCAATTGAAAATGAATAATATGCAATTAGCTGATATCAAAGTAACACAATTTCTAGATCTCTCAAATCAATCAAACCTCAAATGGAATGTACATATATCATAATAAACCACTAAATTAAGTTTATTATGTTAGGCATTCATAATTCTTTCAACTTTAGTCAGTCGGCTTGTGTGTATTTTGCAATTGTACATTTCCGCCTCAGATATATCATTGTGCGGAAGCTCATCCTGTAGTACCCAGACCTTTAGATTGCAAAAGGAAATTTTTCGAATAATGAAAAAAATGCCATCCACGTTATCTCTGCAAACCTCTTTTCGTTGAGCTTGGAATCTAACCAATGCCTTGCTGCCATTATTTACGAATCTGTAGTATTTTTCAAAACTGACTTACTTAACGATGAGAACATATTTTCATGCAATACTGGTATTTATAATTACAACACACGTAGAAATCAAGTGTCAGAATGAATAGAAGAAATCCACATACAATACATGTACGTTACTCTACAACGCATTGCATGACATTAAACAATTAAAGTTGATACACAAATTTAAGTTGAAAATAAAATCTGTTCTGCCTAACGGTTACTATACAATTAGAGACTATACTGATCATCAAAAAGAAAAATGTTTATTTTAACAAAATAATATGTAATGTACACTATATGCATGTATTGTATACTTTTTTTAAAAAGAACTTAATATTGTAATGGTTCTTGGCCTATCCTACCTGCTCTATTCATTTACGCACCCACGTTGGTGCCACTGGAAGCGATCTCTCCCGATCCCTCCTCACTAATTTTATATCATAATCCTATACTTCATAGAATCTACTTCGTTTAGTTGAGCGCCTGGTTTCGTTGACATTCTCTGACAAAAATAATATCCTCACTCACCTGTTGTCCGTACCTCAGCTAGCATATACAAATAGAGCCTTACCTGGGCGTGACTACTGTGATCATTCTTTACGGAATTGAAACGGTGTATCTGCACGCTCGTGCCTGGGTCAGTTTCTAGCTAAATACAAAACAGTACTCATAATCCAGGTATACATGAGCCACAATGAGCGTTCATTCATTTATTTGCTTTTCCTCTCCATTAATTTTCAAGGCAGCTATTTGACACCCCTTTTATATGAATTGCCCCTTTTATGGCATGCAAAATTTTACACAATGACATAAATGCCCTGGATTTAAAACATAAATACAAAACATCATTCATACTTAAAGAACATAAACAAAATAAACATTCATACCGGAATGCGCATTCTGTTGTGACTTTATATTGTTATTTTACTCTTAACTTAATTAGCATGACTTGGTCTTCGACAGAATCTTCAAAATTTATTCCCCCTCTTTACTTTTCACACACACACACACACACACACACACACACACACACACACACATATATATATATATATATATATATATATATATATATATATATATATATATATATGCGACTTTCCTGGTGCTGCTAATATACGGCGACACACACGGCCATCGCCCGTCGTCGACCAATGTTTTTGTACACAGCTCGTGTACCCAACTCCATCGAATCAGCCGCTACCAGTTCTTGAAGTCCACGAATCACCATCAAAGTCCCCGTTCAAAACTATTACTATGCACCTCGCACGAACTCATCAAGTTGAGTTCAACCATAAAAATGTTCGCGTTCTATCACGCGATCTATCATTTCACACAATGTTCTTAGTTGCGGGAATATTTAAATTTCCCGCGGCGCGGACGTATTGTTCTTAATAATTCACGAAAGTTACTAATCGAGCTCCGCGCATTGCAGTAATTATAAAACGTTTAGGCTCGATGCACTCGCAAAATTGGCCGATCGTTTTCGCGTCCTAAGTTACGCGAATTACTGTTTTTGCAATTTTGTCCACTAACTGTTCGCAGATAATTTAAACTTCACTTCCATGATATTTTTTATTTATTTATTTTACGTAAGAAAAAGTTAAAACTGCGTATAATGTGCTATGGGGAAAAGTGAATTGTGTGCACATTTTCAAAATTCTGTGATCGCTACACTAAGTCATATACTACTTAATTTTTGAAAAAGAAAAAAAAACCTCCCATGTAATAAAATCTATTTTCAAGGATAAATAAGCAATAAATTTTGGCTCTTATCCATGTTGTCCTTCGGAATAATACTTCCTGCCGCGACAACATGGAAACGATAACTTGAATAATTGTATTTCCCACTGAATTCTAGAAGACGTACCCAGAAAATGAAGTAACATTTATGTCCAGAAGCAACACAAGGGGCCATCTCAGCATTTGCTCAATGGATCTGGGAAACTGGACGAAAAACCTGATCGAGATGGGGGTCATTGACCCGGAGGCTGTAGTACAATAGTTGTTACAGGTTGTTTATACACATTTATACAGTCGAAATGGTAAATAATGCATTATGTATCATTGTTAAAATTAATGTTACTTTTCTTGTGATGCTCAGTATAGTCTCTAATTGTATAGAAACAGTTAAGCAGCAGAAACGATTTCACTTGGGATTTAAACTTTTCTATCGAATTTAATCGTTTAATGTAATCTGGCAAAGTGTTGTAAAATAGTGTACATGTATTGTGTGTGAATTTTTTGTAATGAGCTGTTGATACTGTCACCTGATGAATATGATTTCTACGTCGAGTGTTATAGTAATAGACATCGGCATTTTCTGAAAATATATTCTCACCCTTAAGCAAGTCATTTTTGACAAAAACCACTGATTCGTAAATAAACAGACACGGTAATGGTAAAATTACTAGATTAATGAAGAGAGGTTTACATGAATCACGTGGGTGGGATTTGGTTATTATTCGTACGATTCGTTTTTGTAATCTAAAAGTCTGGGAGCTATAAGATGTATTTCCCCAGAATATTATGCCATATCTCAGGCGGGAATGAACATTCGCGAAATATACACAACGAGCAGTATGAAGGCTGACTGAATTTGAAAGAATTCTTCGCGTAGCATAATGAACTTAATTTTGTGTTCAATTCATTTAAGTGGACGTTCCATTTAAGGTTTGACTGAATTGAGAGACCTAAAAATTTTGTTGCCTTAACATCAGTCAATGGTACACCGTTCATTTTGAATGGAGCACAGAATTGTTTATTTGAAATGGAAAACTGCATTAAAACCGTTTTCTTTTCGTTTACTATTAATTTGTTATTTCGGAACCAATTTGAAACATCTGATATTGTACTATTTACGGTTTCTTTATTGCAAAGGATGTTCGTATCATATATATCAAAAGATAAATGGTGGAACAAAAAATGTGCAGAAGTGGAAGAGAACATTGGTGGGGCACGAAGTAAAGAATCATGGAAACTAATAAAATATTTGAGACAAGATAAAAGAAATCAAACAAATACACAAATTATAAAAATGGACGAATGGGTGAAATATTACTCAGATATGTTTGAAGAGAATAGACCAGAATACAAGATTGTTTTAGAAGAAATAATCAAGACACTTGATAGGACACATGCAAACGAATGTACAGAAGACATACATTTGAATGAGATAAAGAACTCCATCAAAAAAATGAAAAACGGAAAATCTCCCGGTCCTGGAGGTATTCCTGTAGAACTATTTAAAAATGCTCCGATACGTGTCCTGGAAATCCTCCAAAAAAGTTAATAAATGTATGACAGGCGATAAGATACCTAGAGAATGGAAACAAGCCTTCCTCACGTCAATTTACAAGAAAGGTAAAAAATCGGAGTGTAAAAATTACAGAGGAATGTGTAACTTCTACTACTGGAAGACTGTATGGACGTATTATAAAAGATAGAATTGAAAGGGAGTTCATCACAGCAGAAGAGCAAAGTGGTTTTACAGCTGGTAAAATTTGTATTGACAACATATTTGTTATAAGGCAGGTTTTAGAAAAGAGATTATCAAGAAATAAGGAAACATATCTTGTATTCATAGATCTTGAAAAAGCTTATGACACAGTCCCTTTAGGAAAACTCTTCCAAATTCTGGAAAATACAAATATTAACAAGAAATACATAAATACATTAAAAGATTGGTATCTGAATCAAGAAAGTAGGATAAAAGTAAGTGGCCAAATATCACAACCATTTGGACAAACAAAGGGCCTGAGACAAGGATGTTGCTTATCACCAAGTCTGTTCAAAATATACCTGAATGAAATACTGAAAGATTGGCAAAATAAATGCAGGCGTATGGGTATATGTATCAATGAAGATTATCTGCATGCCTTACTATTCGCTGATGATCAGGTTATTTTAGCTAATGACGATTTTGATGAATATATGATGCGAAAACTGAAGGAAACGTACGAGAAAGCAGGACTGAAGATCAATTTTTCCAAAACAAAATATCTGGTGGTAGGAGAGAATGCAGCATACCAATAAATGGAAAGCAGATAGAAGCATGTGAGGAATTTAAATATTTAGGAGGAATCATCAGTAAAGAAGGAGACTCCAAAAAAGAGACTATCTCAAAGATCACGCAAGGGAGACAAGTCACTTGAAAGTTAAACTCTCTACTTTGGGGAAATGAAATATCCAGATCAACTAAGAAAAGGCTGTTTGAAACCATCGTACAAAATGTAGTGCTGTATGGATCAGAAACGTGGGAAATAAGAAAACGAGAAAAAGACAAATTAAAAAACCTGCAAATGGATTTCATGAGAAGTTGTAGTGTGTCTAAAATGGACCATGTAAGAAATGATAAAATTTTGAAAAGAATGCAAATACAGAAATCGATTTTAGAGGAAATGGAAACACGAAGATTAAAATAGTTTGGTCACGTGAAAAGGCTCGGTTATGAGAGATGGCCCAGAAAGATCTCTGAGTGGCTCCCCTTAGACAGAAGAAAAAGAGGTAGACCTAGAGAAGAATGGCAAAAGCAAGTTATGAAGGACATGCAGAAAAGAGGCATTGAAGAAGACGATTGGAATGATAGAGAGGCATGGAGATTGGGATGCGCGAGACGGCCGCAGGAGCAGTAGACAACTCGCAAGAAGAAAGAAGAAGAAGAAAGACAAAGTTATGTAATGCTGCGGAAAATTGTTTTAGAGATTTCAAACGAAAGACAAGTTTTCAGGTCACCTGATCCCGAAAAAGTGTTTTCTTCAAAACGTCCTTCTGTCCATTCGTCTGTCCGACTGTCCGTCCGGCCTTCCGTACGTCTGTCCATCCGTCCGTCCTACCGTCCGTCTGTCTGTCTGTCCGTCCGTCCGTCCGTCCGTCCGTCCGTCTGTCCGCGCGTCTGTCCGTCAGTCTATCAATCTGTCCGTCCGTCCGTCCTCTTTCCGTCCGTCTGTCCATCCGTCCGTCTGTCTATCCGCCCGTCTGTCTATTCGTCCGTCTGTCCTTCTCTTCGTCCATCCGCCCGTCCGTCTGTCGTATGTGAACAAATCTAACGCCTAAACCACACGTACGATCTTTTCCAAATTGAAGAAACCCCGGTCCATTTGACTCTAGTTGAAGCTTTGAGATTTTGAAAAACATTCTTAACAATTTGGAGGTACTTTATATGAAGCCCTCCGGACATTTACAAGATTTTCTCAAAATCAGATCCATTTTTTAAAATTTAAATTACTTGTAAGAACAGAGTAAAATACTTTTATAAAAGTGGTATAAGTCCGATTTACACGGTTTACTCTGAAGTTTCGAAAATTGCAAGTTTTAATATTTTTGGCGTCTTCCTACAACTATAAAATCGAAGATAGTTTCCAACAACTGAAATTTGTTGTCCGTAAATATCTCTTTCATTATGTTCATATGGACGATTTTGAAAATTTTAGTAGTTGTGCAATAGTCCATGAAATATTAAAAAAATTACAAAAACAAAATTTTCTCATACTCTCAAGTGTCAAAAATAGTACTCGTCATTAACGAAAATATTTATATGTCGTTTCCAGGTAAATTTATCAAAGTATTAAATAAAACAGTTAAAATTTATTTAATATTTTTATTTATATTTCACAGCTTCTGCACCATTATTTAAAAATACAATTATAGAAATAGGGAATTTAAAACAATCTGGATTCGATATCAGTTTTTTGACTATTATTAAATAGGAGAATAATTATGAAAAGGAAAAATTTCCCCTCTACTTGCATTCTGATTACATGTGCTCGATAGTGTTTCAGAGCATTTAATCAGAAAACAACTTATACGTTGATTATGGTGACGTGTTATGCGTAAAATGAATGGTGCTAGATCGGTGCCGAGTTTCATTCATGGTTGCCTGCGCTGCCGCAGCAGAGCAGAAAGCGCCACCAGGCGGCGCCTCGCCCAGAGCGCCCTTCTACGTCGGAGGCGGCGAGCGGCGCGCGTCCACCAGCGCCCTCCGGCCCTTGCGCCCTCCGCCCTCTCGCCCTCCGGAAAGGGCGCCTCTTCCGCCACCTCCTCCCGAGCGACGGCTGCCTTCGCAGAGCACATTTGCTCCCACACCAGCATCTCCACGTAGTCGCTTTTGGGGGCAGCTTCGTTCTCCAGTTGCGAAGACTGGATTTTATAAATGACTTCTTGTTCTTTCTTGACGTCGGTTTCATGTGTTCGTTTTCATAAATGCACAGAGCAGAGTTGGAATGAACAGTGTGTTTGTCTCTCCACAAGAGTAAGCCTTTGTAAATATTTGTTATCGTTAGGTCAATTATCATGATTAACACATCATCATTGTGTTGCATTTGCATAATTGGCAAGTCCGCTAACTGTCCAAACAGGATGCAGTGAGTGTAGTGCTTTGATTCCTGCAAGGAAATTGTGCGGATGTTTAGTACTTGTGCCTTGGCATCGCCACCTCCCGACATGCAGTTCCCTCCGTTTTTGCTGTAGAGAATCACTTCCATTTTGCAGTGAGGTTCTCGTGGATATCTGTTAGCGATCGTTGTCCGACTTATGACACCTTTTATTACTGCTCTGCTGTGTCAAGGAGGAGACCAGTCGTTTCTGTGGTTGCGCTCATCGGAACGACAATGCCTGAAGCCGTGACAATGCGTAATTGATCACATTAAATTGGAAGTTGAATTAAGGAGACCAGTCGTCTCGCTTGAAGTGTGAGAGTTCTCGCTTTGAAGTAAATTGTCCCAACGTCCCTTTAATTATTGTGGGGACGCTGCGAAGTCCCACTTTTAGAATTTGAACGCGCTGTTTACGTGACCCCACGCGCGTAGATCATGTGCTGCGTAATTAGCATTTGACATTATGCTGGGACATTGGGACAAACTGCATGGGACATAGTAAACAAGGTTTTTTACTTTCGCGTATACGTCCGTATATACGAAGTAATATACGTAGTATAGAGAAAGTTATGTAATGCTATTGCGAAAAAAACGGCGGATTTTCGAGCGGAAGAGGAATTCATTGCCGGGCTCTGGTGGCGAAAGTGCATAACACCATTTTCCATATTAAGAAAAAAATCCTCTTACACGTGGTGTACGATAAAAATTGTGTGAAGACATTGGGAAGACGACAAAATTAGTGTCAACTTTGTCGCATGTTCGGAAGCAAAATTATAATATAATATTTGGAAGTTTGCAATGAACTAGAAGTATAAACAAATGACGCCATGTTACGAAAAAAGAAGAAGAAAGTCATCGGAATTAACTACAGATTAAAAGCAAGCGAGTGGCAGCTATTTTGTTCAGAAGCCTTTTGTAACAATGCAGGTTGCTGAAAAATTGTGATGTTTATTGGAATTTTGAAGTGTTAGCAAAAAGAAAAAAAATTCGGGAGTAATTTTTTTTTCTTGAGTAAAAATTTTTTTGATTACGGACAATTAGATTTTATTATTTATTGTAAAGAAATTCAACGCCTCGGACATCTCGTTATAAGATACAAAAGAATAGATGCTGATATCGGAACAATTGGACGTTCATTTTTTAATGTAAATTGATGTAAACAATAGTAATTTCGAGAAATGACGTGTTTGATGAAACGCGAAAAATAGTTGTTTTTTTGTTGTTTTTTTTGTTGTTTTACCGAACAGTACGCAACGAGTACATGCAATTTTATCAAACGGTGACGGACTAGCAACTGAGTAATATAATTTATGCGGACAATAGCGGTTCGCGATAATTGGTTTCCGAAGGCGACAGCGAGCAGGAGTGGACGGCGACCGCGCATCGGAAGGCACGGGACGGCGGCCACCGGACGTCATTGTCACGAGAGCTGAGCCGCAAAACAGGGAAGTGACACGTGTGTGTGTGTGTGTGTGTGTGTGTGTGTGTGTGTGTGTGTGTGTGTGTGTGTGTGATTTTCTTTGCAGACACTTCATCTGAAGACGCATTCCGTAGCTGAAAAGAGTTTGTTGAAGACCAAGTTTTGTTGAATAAAATTAAATTAAGAAATGGTCAAAAAAATCAGGGAATGCGCATTCGATGTGTGAGTGAGGTTTCATATTGTTTTGTTATTATTATGTGTGAATGAGTGTCTTTGTTGTTTTTTGTTTCTTTGTATGTTTATGTCATAGGATTACTGTGTACCAGTGTGGAGGGAGAGATGGTGAGTTGTTATCGTATATGATGAAAGGAGGAAAAAGCCCGAAAGCAGTAATAAATGAACAAAAATATTGTTCATTTTTACCAATTGAGAGTATGCGTCGTCATTTACTATAATACCCTAGCACGTACAATCCAGTCACCTCGCTTGGATTCCTGTATGGGACCACCACATTATCCACGGCTGCAGGTTATGAGAAATTTTATAAAAACTAGCTAGCTAAAAGGGGCAAACGATAGGTTCGATTAAGTACGAGTACAAAATATGGCACCCAACAGTCTATAATACTATAATATAAGAGGAGATTAGCCAGACAATAGTAGCAGAAAAGAGAGAGAGAGAGAGAGAGAGAGAGAGAGAGAGAGAGAGAGAGAGAGAGGAACTATTACATTTGGCTGCCCAACGCGAGGCCTGGGTACCCGGGATCTATTACAATATATATATATATATATATATATATATATATATATATATATATATATATATATATATATATATATATATATAATCATTATATATATATATATATATATATATATATATATATTATATATATATATAATTATTATTAATATTGTGACATACCGATATGTCACATGAAAATAAACTAACATTTATTTGTAGACTATATGGTGGAACATGCATTAGGAAATATCACGAGAGCATGGGCTTAGCAACGACCGTGAATAAACAATGTAGTTTTTGTTTTTTGTAAATGCATTAAGAGGTGGCTAGATGCCGAAAGTAGAAAATTTGGGATTGGGCGAAGAAGTTTAGACGATCGAAAGGTCAGCTACACCAAAATATAACGAACGAATGGATTGGCTGGGTGAGAGAAGGACGGTCAAATGTTATGAAAAAAGAGAAGGTAGTAATACGAAGTCTTCGAGGGGTGAATCATGCAGGAAGATTTCATTCTGACCGGCATCGCGTTTCTGAACTGATCGTAGGTTCGTGAGAGGGAACGAGTATAATACAGATAGTCAGAATCGGGTTATCAGATCGTGAAATTTTAAAGACAGTAAATGATATTGCAGATATTGCATGTGGAAGTAATATTGATGCATAAATTGGGACTTTGTCGGGAGTGGTAATTGAGTAATAGATTTCGGGACTATGATAATTTTGATAGTTTGAGAGCAGCTTGGATAGGGGCAGAAGAGGATTTCTTGGGACTTTGGACTACGGCAAGCTCGCAAGATATTTCGACTGAGAAGTCTACGAGGGACATCAACGAAGAATAGATAAGTTAACCGCGGTATAAAACTGTAAATTCAAAGATATCTTGATCAAAGGCCTAACATCAAATCATTTATTAAATTCACTAAATTGTTTGCTAAAAAGGTAA
This sequence comes from Teleogryllus occipitalis, assembly GCA_011170035.1. Taxonomy (NCBI): domain Eukaryota; kingdom Metazoa; phylum Arthropoda; class Insecta; order Orthoptera; family Gryllidae; genus Teleogryllus; species Teleogryllus occipitalis. The sequence continues at coordinate 22,613 of BLKR01001173.1, read as the reverse complement.
CAATAAACTTTGTTAAATTTTGTTCTTTAGAAAAGAAAGTGATCTTTCATTTAGTCAATCCAAACAGAAATGAACTAGAAATATAGAATCATTCTATTTCAGATTCCCAGCTGCGCTGTATAGTCAGCGGATCCTATAATCCATTATAAAGGTAATAAGGATTATAATATATCGTGACCCATTGACCCAGCAAGCCGGACGCTAAGATCTTTGCCAGATATTAAGGTAGAGAAATTTTGTATATCTCAAATGGCGCGCCAACGTGATGCATAATTTGTTATAATTTATAACAATTGGTGACACGGATAAAATTAGTCTTATAAATTATAATAAAGTGATCCAAAGGGAATCTGAAATTTATGGATTGACATTTGAAATTAATTGTTAATTATAAGAAAGAGCCAAGACCATTTCATTGGTGTGATTTTAAAATAATTTAACAGAGAGATTTTAATTTGTATTAGAATTCAAAATGGATACTAGGAGCAAAAAATTGCGTATGAAGAATGTTAATGTAGATGATATGGCGTCTGCTAATACTAATCCCGAGGGAGAAATCTCGCGTGAAATTATTGAGATTGAACCACAAGAAAAGGAAATAATGGCTGCACCGTTAGGAAATATGGACCCTAATAATTTAATTCTTAAAATGTTAGCAGAAATGAACGCAAAACTTGAGCATAATAATACTAAATTAGAGGGAATTACTTCAGATATGAATACTAAATTAGAGGGAATTACTTCAGATATGAATACTAAATTTGAAAAAAATAACGCTAAATTGGAAGGAATGACATCGAAAATGTCATTAGAATTGAAGAATTTTCGTCAGGAAATACACGAGGAAATAGTGCAATTACGGGTGGATACATCGGCTGAATTCAACATTATTCATTGTAAAATTGAGTCTTTTAATAATCAAGTCGACCAAATGCAGAGGGAATTAAAAGAATCTGGCGACAAAATTAATTCCAAAGTTAATAATTTACAGGAGAGCATTGTGACATTGGGACATTTACATGACCAACAATGCGAAAAGTTGACAATCGTCGAATCGCGTGTAGATAATTTAAACGCAATGTCGCTTCAACATGGCGAAAAAATTGAAAACATAGAATCTAAATTAGTTAATTCGGATAGTAAATTAGAAAAACGAATACAGGAGGGACTTAGAAACATTAAAATGGTGCAAGAATCTGAATCTGGGAAATATATGTCGGACATTAAGGACAAGATCGAACAGTTAGAAAACGAATTCATACGTTCGCAGGGAAATATAGCAATGAATGCATCGGCGCTTGTAATACCAAGCCACCTAAAATTTCATGGTGATATGAAAGAACAACCGTGGTCGTTTATTTCAAAATTAGAGAATTATTTTATGATAAATAATATCCCCGAAAGATTAAAATTGCATATAGTAGAACAAGCCATGTCGTCCAAGGCACATCATTGGTTGACCTCTTTAGTACCGGAACCGACTAATTATAAGGAATGGAAGGATAAATTCTTAAAAAGATATTGGAACGAAAGCCACAAGTTTGATCTAAAATACAAATTAATGAGTGAAAGGTATAAGAAGGGTGGAGCCGAGAATATGTGTGACTTCGCAACACGTAAAATAGCAGCATTCAAGGCATGCGAAGACAGAATGGATAGCAATGAATTAATTAGAATTATTATTCGTCAGTTGCCTGTAAATATCCAAAATTTATTGTGGAACTCCATGCCTATTGATTCTGAGGATCTGGTCGAACGTTTGAGTCGATTCGACCAGACATTGAATAGTGATTATGATCGTAGTAACGGGTATCAATATAATGAAAGCAGGAACGAGAATAACAATGGAACGGGAAAAACAATGAATAATTACAACCGCCAAGGAAATTATAGCTCAGAAAGAAAGGATGACAGGGGAAATAGTACTAAAATGGAAAATAAAAAGACAGGAAACGGGTATCCGCGGAGGTTCAAAGAGGACAATAAACGGGAACATGTGGAAATTAATGCGATTGAACAGGAAAACTCCCAGTGTTCGAAGTAAATGGGCGGGATACTTCGAACGATGATAATGAGGGCGTGATGGTTCTTAAGGAATTGAATAGCATTGAAGTATCGGCGGAAGATTTATTAAGGGAAGATACGGACGAACGGGCGGAGAATAGCACGTGTTTAATTTTGAAGGGGATATTTCGGAATATACCTGTAGACATTTTAATTGACACAGGTGCTAATGTTTGTGCAGTGTCGGAAAAATTGTATGAGCAGTTAAAGAAAAAGGGAAATAAAATTGATGAGCTACCCACTAGGAGTTTGGATATTCGGACAGCTAATGGAAGGCGCATCGAAACGAGAAGTCGGCAAATTTGGGTGGAAGTGGAAGTCCAAGGGATGACAATTCAGTTTCCGGCAATTGTAGTGAAGAATTTGATTCGTCCAATTATTTTGGGGATTGATGGCCTAAAAATGTGTGACGCCAAGGTCGACATAGGTAACAGGAGTATATTGTTACGAGGTGACAAAGGGCAACAACATTGTTTAGGGATCAAAGACCAGGAGGGCGAAGATATGTGTATTTGCGATATTGCGGAACAAATTGAAGAGACCAGGGACCAGATCCACGCGGCAGCAGAGGGCGCGGTCGACGAAAACGGAATAGATGCTAGTGAAGCTATTGAAATGTTAGTCAATGAATATAAAGATGTTTTTGGAAGTTCAAGGGAGCCGGTAAAGGGATATCAATTTAAAATTGAATTGATGGATGAGGAACCTTTTAATCTGAAACAATATCCGATCCCCCATGTATATAAAAGCGAAGTACGTAAACAAATAAACACGATGCTTAGGATGGTATAATAAAAAAATCGATGACACCGTATGTAAGCCCAATAGTGATAGTTCGTAAGAAAGACAATAAGATCAGATTTTGTGTTGATGCTAGGAAACTCAATAGCAAGACCATCGCTCGTCATGAAAAACCGCCGAAATTAGATGAAATGATGTGGAAGGTAAAAGGAGCTCGGATATTCACGGGACTGGATTTTACTGCGTCGTACTGGCAAATTGGACTACACCCAGAATCGCAAAAATTTGTCAGTTTTTCATTTGAAGGCAATACGTATAGTTTTCAGAGGATGGCCTTTGGATTAAAGAATATTAGTGATCTGGGGACGCAATTTACTAGTGGAAAATGGGAACAAGACATGGGAAGAATTGGTATCCAAATATGTTACACGACGGTACGGAATCCTCAAGCTAACCCCAGCGAAAGAATTATGAAGGAGATTTCGCGCTTATTTAGAGTCTACATTTCGGAAAGCCATAACCGATGGATGGAGGCCGTTCCAGTATTGAACTACGTTTTGAATAATGTTCCGCATGGGAGCACGCGAAGCACGCCTATAGAGGTCCACATGGGTAGGAAAGAAAAAAATGATCCGTTTCGAAGGATTAGGATACCACCAGATATAAGTGGGATCCCAGATGATGTGAGAGATACGCGAATAATTTATGACAATTTGAGGGAGGCAGCAGCCAAAAGAAAGCTAAAACAGAAGCAATGCTTTCGAGGCGAGTATAAGGAGGGTGATGAAGTGTTAATTAGAGTACCTCAAGTGTCGTCAGTGGATAAGAAGCTATTTTATAAATTTTTCCCGTTGTATAAAGGACCGTACCGAATTTGTAAAGTATTAAGCAAGAATGCCGCGATTTTGAATGATGAAAATGGACGACAAATGGGAACATATAACTACAGGAACATGAAGCCGTATATGAGGGACGACACGCATGATTAAATATTCTGGTCATGACAGAGATTTGTAAATAGTTGTAAATATTAGGTGTAATAGTTTTTCTTTTGTTATTGTTTTGTTATTATGTGTATTTTGTCAGTTTGTGTAGGGAGTTTAATTTAATGTGTATGTGTATTCAATGAAGTTAATGGGGAGCAAATATTAGGCAGATACGGTTATTAGAATACCTGGTGAAATGGTTATTGTTGGCACATTCCGAAAGGAAAATGTAAATAGTTTTAAGGCAGCAAGAAACAAGACCTAGTGCAGTGCAAAGTGTAAAGTGTTAATGTCGTTTAGTGTGAAGAAGCAAGAAGAAAGTGTTCAATTTTAGTCTTGTCATTTAGTTAGGTTGTAGCAAACCAAATGACGCTTGGAGAGGGAGTATTTTTATACAAACTAGCTTGCTAAAAAGGGGCAAACGATAGGTTCAATTAAGTACGAGTACAAATTATGGCACCCAACAGTCTGTAATAATATAATATAAGAGGAGATTAGCCAGGCAATAATAGCAGAGAGGGAGAGAGAGAGAGAAAGGGGAGTTATTACATAGCCAGGAACCATTACAATATATATATCACATTATTTCAATTACATAATAGAAGCATGATGATATAATTATGACTTTATCAAGCAAAGAAAACATATCTATCATTCTTGCTCAAAACGGGAACGAAGTTTGAGACAAACTTTAATAATTATATTATTTACCGTCTGCGTTGTTACACATGAAAATGTAAATGTCGAAAGGCAGACTAATTACGTTATATATTTATCAGCTACCAGTCCCAGGCCCTCGGTGGGCTCTTGGAAGTGTGTGTGTGTGCGTGGGGGGGGGGGACAGGAAGTTGCGTGCGCGCGCCAAAGCTTGCTGCAACCTGACCGCAACGCAATATTATACGTTCACCCTAAGAAAAATCCTGATTTAAAGAAGTACAAGTGTAGGTTCACTACATAAGAACTAATTTGAGCCATGGGTTGTTAAATTAACCTTGCTTCAAAACTACTGCAAACGGTGAAGGAGACCAGTGTGAACGGCATGCGTGTTGCTGGGCGATAAGGTCCTGATATTTCAGCCGAGGATTGACGAGGGTCAGCAGCGAGCGTGGGAGAGGGTTAGGAGGAAGCGTGGGACGCGGCTCGTTGTGCGCCGCCCCGATCGGCCTGCGAAATACTATTCAGTTCATTTTGAAAGGGCCAAGAGAGTGACTGGCCCTTCAGGAAAATTTCTTCGAAGCGGCGAAAAGCGCATCGTTCTGAAAGTTTTCAATTTGTTATTGTGGAGGAATACGTCATTGGCGAAGCAAATGGCCGAACTTACTAAGAGTTCACTGGTAAGTACCGTATTGAAACTTATCGTGCTGCATCTGTGTGAATTATAATCTAAAGGATATTGGTGGGTATCTTTTAATAGGCGCCAGACTACAGAGTCTAAATTACCTCTGTGAAGTGAAAATCTTATTTCATTGGGAGTAAACGGGCGAATGAATTTCGAAAGAAAATGATACCTTCATTTACACCGCCTATTTGAAATCAAGCAAAAATTGTCAACCGAGATTAAAAGAGAATAGTGGAATGGAATTATAAGTATATACGTACCTAAAAGTTACATCATGAGTTGTAATAATAGAAAGACATATATTACTTTATGTGCATTTCTATTGGACATAACGTACAAAACTTGGCCATTAATCCAGCTCAAAGTTAATAATGTAAATTGTAATATTATGTAAATGTAATTGTAATTATGTAAATAATAAAGTTGTAATGTAAATTGTAACATTCCTGTAAAAGCTTATGTCGAGCAAGATAAACAATTATTTCGTTTTACATCATCGGTTTGAATCCTTTCAATTCAAATTCTTATGTTGTGAAGTGGATATAAAGGGCTTGGTTTCCACTCATTTTGCATTCATTTTTGATTTTTTTTAATAGTAAAAAAAGTACCTATTAAAAAAAGTTAAAGTTATTTGATTAGTTTTTAATACTCAACTAAGCATTGCAAATTCGTATTAAAATGCAAAAAAAATAATATTTACTATGTTGCCAATTTATTGAAATAATTTTAATATAGTCTTGAAGTGTCATTAATGGCAATTAGAAATTGTAGAATTAATTGTTGAGTAATATTCCCATATGTTATAAGTGTACAGAATTTTGATTACCGTATTTAAGTTGAGACTAAAGCTTATCATGTTCTGTAAATAATTGAACGAAATAACAGAGCATTCCTCAAAAAACCGCTGTAAAACACTTTATATTTTTTATTTTATTTTTCCAATAATTATCACTTTAATTATATTTTCAAATACTATTGTATTAATTTTATTTTTCAGGTAGTTTTTGGCACAGGTCATGGAAATTGGTCGTGGAAACAGGTGATGGTTCATTGATGCAGATATTCATGGATATTGTTAATTCTAAATGTCTATTTCATTCTATGACAAGATCATGAACATGTATTCGAAGGTGATGCCAATATACATTTTGCTAATTTTGCAAGCATCATTGACTTTTGTGATTTCATTTGTATTTAACATTCACAAAATGTATATACATTAATGGTTCAATTTTGATAGTGTGTATCATTTTTGACCAGGCAAGTTATTTTAAAATTCTCATTAGGTAATATAACTTGTGTTATAATTCTGTTATAGTTTCAATGTGTTTGTAGTAGTGCTCTCAGAATGACTACAAATGAGTATGAGTAATATAAAAAATTCACATTCCCACTAGAAAAGTGTCGTTAACTTCAAAATGCTGTTTTTTCAGGGCATTATTTTACAACTAGAGTTCTGAATCAAGTTCTTGGAGTATGACAATCTGTAATTTTCTTTTGAAAGAAAAATGGTTTCAAGTTATTCATAATTTAGGGTTCTCTACAGTGTGCTGTTTGTGGCATATAGTATAGATAACATTGCATTCTCAAACATGCAATGATTTTGGCATCATCTTCAAAATTACCAGAGAAAAATATCTCAGATTGGGTTAATGATACTTGGGCAAGGAAATGTCATTACTGTTGTAAGTTTGTTGACTTTGATAATTTTCTGATATATTTCCCTAGCCAAGTGAACAAAATACTTTCCTCTTGAAATAAAACAATTCAATATTACTAGACGTGATTCTTGTGCTCTTTAAAATGCTAAAACCTGCATACATATGCCAGATAAAATTTGACAAAACATGCACATTCAAATTTTAGCTTGGTATTTTTTCATTGCCTTTTGTAACAGGAACAATAAATAAATTTTCTAAATTTTACTCAGTCAAATTCATCCTTTTGTGAGAAATGAATCTTTTTGAACATTCTACTTCTTCACCAGATGTAATTGGAGCATATTTGTGAGATGAAATCTGAGCCACTGTGAGGTCAAATTCTGCATTGTATGCTCTTGAATCACAATTTTTTTCTTTAAATTTTATAGAAGTTTAAATCAGAATTTGAATTTATTGGTTTATATATTTTTTCCTTGGCAGTCGCACTTGCATGTCCAAACACAAATTTCAAAGACATTGTAATATCTTCAACGATATTTAATGACTTCAATAGAGGTAATCCTGCTGTTTTCAATTTCTGAATTGGTATTGACACTTTTACAAAATTTAATTAGATTTGCGTTTTTATTTTATTTTTTTATATACATAGTTTTATAACATATTTTATTTTATTTTTTTGCATGCAAGCAGACTAAGAGTCGGAACCTCATCATTAGTTTCCCCTCCCTTGTATCACTGTCTGTTACCAGTGATACTGAGTAGTGATCTATGTGTGTGTGAAATTAATCAATAGTATTCGAAGAATATATTCGTAAATTTTGAAGCAATCCAGAAAAGTATGCATTTAACAAAATAACTTGCCAAATTTAAAAGTCACTTCAGAACTGGTTATTAATTTGCTAAGAAAACTAATTATTTGACTTGTCCAATAAAATGAAGGCCAATAATTTTGTCCCACGCTAAAGTGATGAGTCTTCTCCAACCTTACACAATACTAAAATTATGATTTATCCTGACCTCTCACATATTTATTCGCTGTTATTGAGTGCACATTCTTCTCTACAATTTTTTTATTGTTGCATTCAGGTGATAATAACAATAGTTATGACATTAACACGTTGGGAGTGTAGGATTTGTAAATGCAGGCCAATGAGCTTATTCATTGTCAAATGGGCATAGAGGTTTCTAAGCAATGAGATTGATTCAAATTGCAAACCCAGCTGCTACATCAATGCTGGGCAATACATTTTAATTCCAGTTTTTAAATTAATTTAACTAATTTGATCTGATTTTTATAGTATATTTGTACATTTAGATTACAGAAATTGAAATAACAGAAGTAAAAAATATAAATATGATTTATGTTGGTGATTTCTTCCATATACTTTTTTGATTTTAACAGTATGTAAACTATTTATGAATTCATTGTAATTGTAAACTAAGTGTTAATTTTATGTACATGAATTTTGTGCTAGTGAATGCAGGAACCCTAAGTATAATGAAGGGACTAATAGAATTGAACCTTTTGTAACCTAAATTAATATAAACATAAAACAAGAATATTAAATTATTAAAATGAAAGGTTAAAAGGAATAAACAACAAATACATTCAAAAATAATTTTCAGCTACGTATTTAGCCATAATTTAAATAAATCTTGGCGTTTTTATAAAAAAAAGTGAATGAAATTTGTTTTTTGGGGATCAGTAATAAAAGTTGCTATTTAAATGTACATGTGAAACAGTTTTAAAATAGTTTTGAAACAGTTATAAAATGTTTTTTAAAATAGTTCTGAAAAGTTATAAAATATTTTTTAAAATAATTTTGAAACAGTTATAAAATATTTTTGAAATAATTACTGATGTCTGGAAACATGTTCTTAGTCTCCTTGTGTATTTAATCCACCTGATCACATAAATGATTAAGTGGTACATCAATGTTTCATTATCTTTTGTTAGCAATTAAGTTTATGTCAATATATTCCATTCTATTGTGAATTATAACATATTTTACACATTTACTTTACTAAATAAATATTTTAATGTTAAGTTCTAATATTTTATTTGTAGGTACATGCTGTTTCAGAATATTCATTATATATATAATGAACCTATAATATATTACTTTTACTCAACAACAATGCAGGCATTATTGATGTATATCTACGGTAATAACAGTCAGAAGAATTTAAAGGCTTTTGAGGCTTTTTGTATAATTTATTGTGAAATTTAATTATCATGAATTCCTAATTTTTATGCAATTATATCCATTTTTACGGTGTCTGGTTGTGTAGGTAAATATAGAGATCTGTGGTTGGATCAAAAATAAATAATGAATATTGTAATAATACCAAGTACTACGCATTACCCATCATATACCCGTCAACGATCAGTTCTTGTAACGCCAATAAGAAATGCTTAAATAAGGCAACAAATACGGCTGGCCTTTCAACTAGTATAGCTGTGCAAGCCGACTCGGATGACCGGCTCCTTCTAACTGTTCGCCCGCATGCGTCATGATGGTAGGTTGGATCCTCCATCCTGTGCTGCTCGCTTACGACGAGCAGATAGCCAACTGTTCCAACAAGGTTGCTTGGACTCGGCAGCTTCTACCCGTGCACTCTGACAAGGCGAATTCAGAGGGTGCAACAAGGGACTCTTCACGATGCAACTTTTCGTTCCAACAATCACCGTCACGAAACAGTAACAGTGAACTTGGTTGGGCCTATATTATCATGCGTTCCCTTGATACAGTATAATGGATCAGGTATACTGCAACTGTTCTTTTTTCTCCGTGTAGAAACTCTATAATACTGGTTGGCAATCGAATTTCGCTGATATAACAAAACACTGAAACAGAGTTTCGGGACTGACATGATTTGAATGAATGCACTCTCAAGTATCAAAAAGTGTACTCGTCATTATCGAAACTAATTATATGTGGTTTCCACATATTTAATCAAACTATTAAATAAAACAGTTAAAATTTATTTGATATTTTTATTTATATTTCATAGCTTCTGCACCAATATTTAAAAAAAAAATTACAGAGAGAATGAGTTTACAAGAATCTGAATTCTATATCAGTTTTTGACTGTTATTAAATATATGAATATAATTCCGAAAAGGAAAAATTTCACTTCCACTTGCATTCTGATTGCATGTGCATAATACTGTTTCAAGGCATTTAATCAGAAAAAAAATGTACGTTGATTATTGTGACGTGTTATGCGTAAAATGAATGGTGCTAGATCGGTGCCGAGTTTCATTCATGGTTGCCTGCGCTGCCGCAGCAGAGCAGAAAGCGCCACCAGGCGGCGCTTCGCCCAGAGCGCCCTCTACGTCGGAGGCGGCGAGCGGCGCGCGTCCACCAGCGCCCTCCGGCCCTTGCGCCCTCCGCCCTCTCGCCCTCCGGAAAGGGCGCCTCTTCCACCACCTCCTCCCGAGCGACGGCTGCCTTCGCAGAGCACATTTGCTCCCACACCAGCATCTCCACGTAGTCGCTTTTGGGGGCAGCTTCGTTCTCCAGTTGCGAAGACTGGATTTTATAAATGACTTCTTGTTCTTTCTTGACGTCGGTTTCATGTGTTCGTTTTCATAAATGCACAGAGCAGAGTTGGAATGAACAGTGTGTTTGTCTCTCCACAAGAGTAAGCCTTTGTAAATATTTGTTATCGTTAGGTCAATTATCATGATTAACACATCATCATTGTGTTGCATTTGCATAATTGGCAAGTCCGCTAACTGTCCAAACAGGATGCAGTGAGTGTAGTGCTTTGATTCCTGCAAGGAAATTGTGCGGATGTTTAGTACTTGTGCCTTGGCATCGCCACCTCCCGACATGCAGTTCCCTCCGTTTTTGCTGTAGAGAATCACTTCCATTTTGCAGTGAGGTTCTCGTGGATATCTGTTAGCGATCGTTGTCCGACTTATGACACCTTTTATTACTGCTCTGCTGTGTCAAGGAGGAGACCAGTCGTTTCTGTGGTTGCGCTCATCGGAACGACAATGCCTGAAGCCGTGACAATGCGTAATTGATCACATTAAATTGGAAGTTGAATTAAGGAGACCAGTCGTCTCGCTTGAAGTGTGAGAGTTCTCGCTTTGAAGTAAATTGTCCCAACGTCCCTTTAATTATTGTGGGGACGCTGCGAAGTCCCACTTTTAGAATTTGAACGCTCTGTTTACGTGACCCCACGCGCGTAGATCATGTGCTGGGTAATTAGCATTTGACATTGTGCTGGGACATTGGGACAAACTGCATGGGAAATAGTAAACAAGGCTTTCTACTTTCTCGTATACGAACGGCGTAATATACGTAGAATAGGGAAAGTTATGTAATGCTGCGAGAAAAAACGGCGGATTTTCGGCGGAAAAGAATTCAATCCCGGGCTCTTGTGGCGAAAAAGTGCATGAAACCATTTTCCATATAAAGAGAAAAAAATCCTCTAACACGTGGTGTAGCCAGAATCCCTCTTTTGTTGGTCCTTGATGTCGAAAAACTAATTGGACGCAAAACATTTGTCCGTCTCACTGTCTATCCGTCCGTCCGTCTCTCCCTCCGTCTGTGAAGACTCCTAGCGCCTAATCCATTCGTACGATCTTCTCCAAATTGAAGAATCCTCTGTCTATCTAGCTCTAGTTGTTTCGAAATTTTGAAAAACATTCTTTAATATTTGGCAGTACTTGGCATGAATCCCCGCGGACATTTTCAAAATTTAAAACAAAAGGGCTCTATTTTTTTTAAATTTCTTGTATGAATAGAGTAAAATATGTTTATAAAGGTGGCATAAGCCTGATTTTCACCGTTAACTCTAAATTTTCGACAATTGCAAACGTTTGAATTTTTTCGGGGTCTTCTTACTACAAAATTGAAGTCAAAAATGTTTCCTCCAAATGAAATTTCCTGTTTATAAATAGTTCTCTTAAGAAGGTCAGGTTCATTGTTTCGGTAATTTTGGTAGATTTCGTGCAATAGTGCGTGAAATTTTTGCAATTAAAAAAATTACAAATACAAGATTTTCTCAAAAACGGTTCCAAATTTTTTCTTTAAAGTTTTGGTAGGGTTAATGTCAAACTAACCCTATACCATGACATAAACGCCATATTGCTTTATTCTTTTGTTGGTTTTTAAAATTACAAAACGTTAATTTTTTTTACTTCTCTCTCACTTCAGTAATATTTGCATTAGAGGATATTTCTTTACGTTGGAATTATGAGTACATATTCTTTAAATAATCTATATCTATATCTATATCTATACTAATATATAAAGACAGAAGTGCGTTGTCTTCCAACGCGGTAATCTCTGAATCTACTGAACCAATGCCGATGAAACTTTTGTGCTAACTTCCTTGAAAGGTCTGGAGTGCTATAGGCTATGATTTACTGCCATAAACCGTAGTATATTTACAAAATAATTACTTTTCTCGACATTTTTGGCATAGCTTTACATCACAGATTCAAGAGCGCATCAATGTCAATAGTTAGTTTAGCTGGGCGCCACCAGAGGATGACGTCTGAGATCTACTACTGGTTTCATCAATGTCCAGAATTATTACGAGATTCATTGGACTTGGAATAAGGTTATGTAATGTCCCTGTATGAACGGTGGTGATTTGTTAGTTCTGAACATTGGTGGAATATTTGGAAGAAATCGGTAACTAAAGTGGTAAAGATGACAAGGTACATGCATTATCCTTAATCCGTGGTATATACAAAGTGGCTATAAAACATTGGAGTTTGAATTTGTACAGAAATGAGGTAGGTTGAGACAGTGCAATGTACAATAATATATAGTACAGAATATACAGTAATCTACAATGTATTATATATAGATATCGTTTACATTCTAAATAACCTCTTCTTTTACAGAAATTTATAATTTATAATAATTAAAATCAATTTTACATTGAATTTCTTGAAACAATGCCAGTGTCAAGTTATCAAAACAGATTAAACAAGTGCGAATAGATGGGCAGTCTATAAACGTTTTGAAACGGCTATTAAGAGAAGTGCGACTTGCTGAAGTACTCACTCGCACTATTGAAAATAATACTGCAAGGAGGGATGCAAATGTAAATAATTCTCTACGTAGTAGGGTTGCTTTTCAATAGCACTCACAATTTGACTATTTACACAGTTCTCATGTTCAAATTGGTAAAATGTAAAATGTTTGTATGTTTTGGTTTCATCCAGTTGATTTTTTCTTCATTATGTGCAGAAGATTAGTGCAGTAGTACTATGTAATTAAGCAATGATCACTTACATATTGAGAATAATCTGTGCTATTATTTTACATTGCAATTGCTCCCAACGCATGAATTGGTTTCTGTTATTCACATTTCAAGATCCTTAATATATAGCACTTCAGATCAAATAATGAAGCTAATATGGTTTTGTTCAGAAGATTGTCAATTTAGTGTGTACCCATAATGTACATGTTGATGGATCAGTATTGTTCTCATGCTTCAATGTTATGATTAATTGATTTACATAAAAAATAAGTTTTATTCTACACGCTGTTTAAACTTATATATATTTTTCGTCTTCTAAATAATTATAAATACTGGCAATTACGTTCAATATTGATACTTTCATTTACTTTTATGATTATGATTCGTCAATTACGTTTTTACATATACATTCATATTTCATATCTATCTTCTAGCGTCTCCGTGCGAGAACTCTGGCATGTTAAACTTCGCTTAAAACAGCCAGTCCCTTCAAGGTCACGATTTGACAGATCAATTTCAAATATTGGTTTATGAATACAAGAGAAGACAAAATATAAAAAAAGAGTAAGTTTTACAATGTGACAATTTATTGACTGTATTGGAAGTAATATGTGAAACTCCACAAAAAAAACACAAAATATACGTGAGTCTACAAGTATTTTATTCTGTAGTTTAGAATTGTTTATTGTTTTTAGTTATAAAGTGAAGAAAGTTTAGGAGATGGAAGCCCAAATAAGAAAAATATATTTTTTTGTGAAAAAGTGAGCGAGGTAGACCGGAAATTTCCCAATGGGGGTGAAGAGAAGACAGAGCTATCGAAGCGTGGCCGTGCAGAGCATGGCAGGGAGGAGCAGGGGGGGAAGGGATACAATATAAGAAGATAGTAGGCCCCACCACAGGGTATGAAAAAATGGAATTCCTCTCCCTGACTAATAATTTACTATAAACCCGAGCAACGCCGGGTACACCAGCTAGTATATTATAAGTTCGACGCGGCACGTTTAAAATTCATGCTCTTTGCTGTTAATTAGCGTGAAGGAATTGTTATAAATCATAATTTCAAAGTACGGCGCCAAATTTGAATTAATTTTGGCCGCCAATGTGCCAACAATTATTATTCCTGTGTGTGAAAATTACTTTCTTTTACGTATTGTGAGTCAGAAATTACGTTTTGTCGGTCCATGATAACGAAAAATGTGTTTAGGGCAAAAGTCTGACCATTTTTCTGTGCGTTTGTCTTTCTTTAGGACTGTGTATCTGTCCATTTGTCTTCATTCCCGGCAGTCCGAAACAAACGGAAAGACGGGCTTTACGTCCGTCTTTCCGTTTGTTACCAACACTAATACCTAAAAACCGTGATTCCTCAATTGATATGGCTGATATCACGGCCCCTTGAATTTGAAACGGATATTTGATTCTTGGGGATACTTTACAAGAAGCCCCAACATTCTCAAAATATGCTCCAAATATTTTCTTTACATTTTCCACAAATAGACAAAAGGACGCTTAAAAAATTCTGCAGATCCAGTTTTCGTTAAACTTTCCGCAATTTGCAAAAGTTATTTTGTTTTCGGTGTTATCCTACGGTACACTATTGAAAAGTGCGTTTATTTTTTTCAATAAAATCTGTTCATCAAAAATGTATCTTTTAAGAAGGTCATATACACTTTTTTTTAAATAAGTGTTTGTGCGTTATATTGTGTGTGAATTAAAGGAATTTTAAAAGTAGGATTGTCTCAAAAACGGTTTCAATTTTGTCTTTAATTTTTTCTGAGATAGTGCAATGTATACTTATAAAATGACACAGGTCCTATTTTCATTGAACTCATTGACTTTTCGAAAACTGCAAATGTTACAAATAATGCAAGTAAGTATTTTCTGTTGTAGAACCACTAGTTTAATTTATGAGAACTCCATTCCGAAGTGTTTGTGCGATGTTTTAAATAAAAGGGGAAACCAAGGATGGTTATTTTTACAGTGTTATGTTTAATGGCTGTCTGCTTTTTTTCCGCCTCTTCCAGTTCCTCCACTACTTCCTCCTCCATTTCCACAAAAGCCACCCCCTCCAGCTCCGACTCCGCCTCCACATCAGCTTTCACCGCCGTCATCGCAATCTCTTCATCTCCGCCTCTGTCACCACTTCTTCCTCCACCACCACTTTGCCTTCTCCACCGCCATTTCTATCTCCACATCACATGCCATTTCTGTCTTCGCTCCGCTACAAGTATTTCTCCGCCTCCACCCAGGTCACCACTTGCGCCTCTGCCACCACTTGTGCCTCCCCCTCCGCCGCCAATTTTGCCCTCGTATCCGACACCATTTTGGCCACTGCCTCCGCTACTAGTTTCCTCCGTTGTCTCCACCAATTACTTCTGCCTCCGCCACCTCTTCCTCCTTCGCCACCACTTCTGCCCCCGTATCTTACACCATTTCTGCCTCCGCGCCCGCTACTAGTCTTTCTCCGCCACCGCCACCACTTCTACCTCCACCCAGGCCATCATTTGTGCCTCCTCCACCATTTCTGCCCCCACTTCCGCCACCATTTCTGCCTCCACTCAGGGCACCTCTTGTAAATCCGCCTCCGCACCAGCGTGGGCTCTCCGGCCCGTCAGCCATCGATCGCTGACCTAGACGGCCGCCGCCGCCGCGCCGCTGCACGCCGCCTGCTGCCCTTTTGGCGCTGCCTCCGCGCGTCTTCACTTGCACTCCAACACTGGTCCGAGCACACAAGTCAACGCGGACGCCGAAGCGGCTCAAGTCGACTTACGAGTATTCTCGGGTATTTGCGGCGGCACACATCAAGAATCGATCTTGCGAATCTCATATTCCTACAGTCCACTTTCGGGCAATATCGTTTCGTACCACCCTTTTTTAACTCACGTCTCATTTTTGTCAATGAATGCATCATTTTATTTTCGAATGGATTTTCCATATAAAACAAAGTTCTACATTTTTAAACAACATTGTATATGTAAATTATATTCTGCATTATTGAATGATATAATTATTAGTTCCTCTTACTTTGCTCATAGACATACGCAACCTAAAACAAGCGAGGAAGGAACATTTCTGAGCCCCATTTTCCATTAAAATTTTCATTTACTTATTACATATTTCACTAGTAAATAATATTCTAGAAGGCAAATAAATTATAAAATCAATTATACAATTAATAAATATTTTTGATTTTTTGTTGAACAGGGTTGTCAGAGGCTTGTGGATCCTTCTTCTCAAATTCATAACAACTCTCCAAATAGTCAGATTATAAAGAATATCAGAAATTAAACAAATTTATAAAAATGTTTTATTATCTAACAGTGCGTGGCCTCATTCAAAATTTTTAGAGAAGCCATGGCCTCCACCTGCCCTCCCACCCCCCGCCCCCTTGTGCGTAAAATTATGATTTTGCTAAATTACCATCAGAATTTTATATTTATAGCAATATTTGCTTATAAATTTGGATCAAATAGTGGAAAAATGTGTAGGTTAGGAAATTCTAAAAAGAATTTGCATAAACGTTTTTTTTTTGTTTTTTTTTTAAGTGAAGTGTTACTATTTCAATTTTGTTGTCAGTCTTATTAGATCTGTTGATTTATTAAATAAAATTAATTTTAAAAAATTATATATATATATATATATATATATATATATATATATATATATATATATATATGTATATATATATATATAATTTCTTCTTTTGAATAATTTATGAATCAGATATTTTCATTATCGGAATCCAAGACTTCAGAAAAAATAATTCAAAAACCGTAACACATCGGTTCGCATTCAGGTTACGAGGTATGCAAATTTGGTATGAAATATCAGTTTTGCTCTGATGTGCCCGGAATGTAACATAAAATCACGAGATGAATATGAAGCATTTGCATATTCTATTAGTATGTGTACGCTTTTCCACTGCTGAAATATTGCACAGACTGGCTCATGATAACCTATCATTTATAAACACCAAATATGTGGAATACAGGCGTTTCGGTATTCATAATACAAAAATGTTTCTCGTATTCATGGAAAATCCGTGTTTTCAATTTCACTGGTCGTTTTATTTCAAAGCCTGTTCGCATTAGACTTTAAAGGAAGAATATTGTTACTATAAAAACACGAATGATAAGAAATCGGTTATAACATTCGATGTAGCGTTACGGCTTAGTTATACTACCTATGTTTAAATTAAATTCATAATAAATGTCTTTGTATTTGAGCAGTTGCAAGCAATCTACTTCCAAAATTCCTATAGAAATTTCTTGCAGGTACCACTAAAAGTGGCTAATGCGAGTAAAAATAAGATTCTGAAAGTTTCAGCGCGATTGGATAAAGTTAAGACCTCTCTTGTCATCCTGAATGTTTAAAAAAATGCAATTCTTCTAGAAACAATGGAGTGTTTTTCGCAATAAAATGAAAGCATGTTATTCTAGGAATGTGTTCTTTCTTAGTTTTGAAAATAATATTTCTTTTTTCAATTTTCTCTTTCATAATTTGTTTGACGTACGTAGAAATCGAAATATATATGTGACTTCCGTTGACCGGACGTGAAAATTCGTGTTACTTGGATAAAAAATAATTTTCTGGTATTTGCGAGTTACTTAGCACCAAAGAGGAATAAGGAGGAGGGGAAGGAATAAGGGGGGGGGCAAAAAATTCTTGTTAATTTAATATTTGCAACCAGATTGATGAAAATAATTAAGATAGATGAAGGGATAAGAAGAAAGTATCGACATGTGAATCAATTATTTACTATAATTAATCCATCATTAATGTAAAATGACATTTTTATTACAAAAACAATTAAAATCTAAAAACGAACGCGTTCCTAGGACAAATCGTTCTCATGGTATTGTAGAAAACTTTCTATTTTTTAGTAAAATTGATTCTTTAAACAGTGGAGCCCATGAGGCACATCTTAACGTTATCCAGACGAGCAGAAACGTAGAGGCAGTAACTTGAAATTTTAGACAGAATGGTGTTTAATATTTTATTTTCATTTGTTCAATAGAAACAAAGCTTACAGATATTGCCCCCAATTCTCTCCAAATACCATTTTTTTCATACCAAATACCATAAATTTTGGCAACAATGAAGCATTAAACTGAATGTTTGAAAGTAATACTAGCGAAAATTAATCTCAGGAGACACAAGTTTTCTTCTATTATGTATTGACGACATAGTGTTAAGTACAAAGTTTATGATCAGTTTAGCAAAATTATCCCTAGATGTTATTAACAAGTAATTTTGTTCCAAAAGTGCATGTGTGTGTTTAAATAACTGCTCTCCATTATGACTAGACCTAATCGTACCATTATATTCAAATACACTGAAATTCAAGTACAGAAAGTCCACCTCATTCTATATTTTTTCTACTGAGTATAGTATAAAAATCATGTAAACTTATTCCCTTCTGAACCACAATGGCAACTTAACCACTTTCTATAGTAGGTGGGGAACACTAATGAAAAACATATACTATTTACTTAACTCCAGAACTTAACCTCATCTTCATTTTCAAATACACAAACTTCATTTAAATTAATGGTTTACATTGTTCTGCCAAAAATCATAAAGGAATTAAGTGGAAAAAATGTTCTGAGTAACATTTGCAACAATGCGAAACAACCATTTCGTAAAATTCCAACTTCTTCGCAGTTCGAGTTAATGCTTGCGCAATAATTGGAATATACAAGCATGGTGACGTTGGTTGGAAAGAACACGGTGATACCAAGAAATTACTTTGAATCATACCTCAATAATTATGTATTTTGAGAAGACGTTGTTTGCAAGTAAAAAAAACTGTGGGGTTTCGAAGCTCAAATATTTCAAAAAGAGATTGCAAATGACACCAAGATCGTCCAATTTGATTCAATGATTTTCTTGCAGGAGGGAGCGACAGTATCATCTTAACGCTATTAATGCATATGATGATGACCCATTCATAATTTTGTTTTGACTTCGATATGGAAGTGATTTATTCTGTAAGTTTAGCTACTGAAGTATTATATGCACACGATTCCTTGAGCCCTGGAATACCCACCCCCACTCCTTTACCAACATTAGTTGAATTAAGAATAAACGATAGCAACGAGCATTATGGATAAAAGTTGATAACCAGAAATGTTCTCTCTCATTTAATAGAAACTATTTTGCATCGAAAACGAACTACAAATTGGATATAAAATTCCTTTTGTGAAAATAACCAAACCCCTCACTCCTCCCGCAACGAGCGAAGCGAGGGCTCAAGAAAACGTGCGCGGATAATATTACTTCCTTCTTCTGACTTTCCTGCTGTAGTATTCGCTAACAATCTCAAGCAGGTTCTTTTTTTCATTCAGTAATTATCCCGATTCCTTCTTAATGTAGGCCCCTTAAAGGTTCCTACTTAATGTAGGAGAGCCATGATTTCCAAACAGGCGGCAGTTCCTTTTCGCCCTTCATAGGGCTCAATTAGGCGTCCTCCGGCGGGCCGCGGGAAGGCGGGAGGCGGGAGGCGAGGGGCGAGCTGGCTCAGCGGCGCCGCGAGGCGAAGCGGGGCGAGGTAGCACCGGGAACTCAGAATGCGGGCGCCCCGTAATGCAGTCATGGCCTTTTGAACGCGCGACGGAGCGAATACGAGTCGGTGGCGGCGGTGGCGGCGGCGGCGGCGGCGGCGGCGTCGGGTGCTGGCATCACCGGAGGCATGGCGGCAAGGAGCCTACAGAGGATAGAACACATGAAGAAAAATATATTGAGCCGAAGGGGGGGGGGGCTGAGTTAAATATAAAGTTAAGGTGAAGGGGCAACCAGGACAATATAATCAATTGAATGAAAAAGAGGGAGAACTTATCAATTGAATGAAAAAGAGGGGGGGGGGTTAAATGGGAAATGTGATAATTTTTATGGCAACAAATGAGAGGGAGGTGCGTTGTAGAAGTAGGAAATAAAATTGTTGA
This sequence comes from Teleogryllus occipitalis, assembly GCA_011170035.1. Lineage (NCBI taxonomy): Eukaryota > Metazoa > Arthropoda > Insecta > Orthoptera > Gryllidae > Teleogryllus > Teleogryllus occipitalis. Next base: position 2,647 of record BLKR01001173.1, on the reverse strand, counting down.
AGTAAGATTCTATGGTGTGCGCACCTCGGTGGGTGAGTGGTTTGCTTTATTGGCTTTTAAATTCCTGGTTCCATACCACCTGAGGTGCGTGGATTTTCGTCGGGCGCAAAATCCAGAGTAACCAGGTCATACTTGCAGCATATACATTAACCCTGGCTAAACGCCCCGCCCCCAAATTAAATCCTCCGATAATTTCCGTTCCAATCAGATTCCCATATTCGCTTAACCATAAAAGCCTCAAGAAACGGATGAATATTTCTGAGAAGGTAGTGGTGGCGTTCCCGAGTAGTAAATATGGGAATAAGAATTTACTGGTAGCGCTGGAAGCCTGTAGGGTGTCGAACAGAAAATTCTCATTAAATTAAATCTTTGTGTGAGTGTGTGTGTGTGTGGGGGGGGATAATGGACAAATACTCATATGCCCGGCCACTACAAACAAAGAAGATGCCATAGGGTATATAGTGGATTGAAAAAGTTGACTGTAAATGATTGACACCAAGTTTTAACAAGACAGTGTTCTTTGATTGGAGAGAATGATAGGGAAAAGTCTCTTTTCGAAAGAGTAACTCGCATGGACGGTTGGTTAATTGGTTGGTTGTGATTGCGGGCGCATCAACTACTGTGGTCATTTGTCCCGCAAGTGTAGTGCGTAGTTTCTCTCGGGAGGTGGCGATGTTCTTCCCCCGCTGGATGGCGAGATCCGGCACCCACCTACCGTCGGCTAGCGGGGGTTTCCCTAACCAGTATCTCCCACCAGCATGGCACCGCCCCAGTCATGACAAGCTCTCAGTTCCCGACCGGTCTGCCGACATGTGTGGTAGTGAAGTGCATGTGTGTGTGTAAGGGATAGATAAGAGATAGGACAAGCAAGAGGAAGGAAAGATCGCGGGCGGTCCGTGGCCCGTTTGGTAGGGCACTGCTCCGTCATTCGCCAGGTGTTTATCGGAGAAACCATGGAAAACCACCGATCAGAGCAGCCGGCCGCTAGAATTCTCCTCCAGACAGCTGAATTCGACCTAGCTGAAAAGCTAGTGTCGAAAATCCTGCCTCTGTCGGGACTCGAACCTAGGAGCTCCCGGAACAATTTAAGAACTTAATATGAATATTTAAATAAAAAAACCATTGTATTAAAACTCATCGCCCAAAGTGGCCTTGTTCTAGTTTTAAGTTAGTTTTAAGTTAGTCATTAGTTAGTCTATTTAAGATATCGCCCTCCCGCAGCTCCAAAAGCCGAAAGGCTGGAGCAGAAATGTATACCCTTACATGAATAAATTCCCGCCTCGCTAGGGTAACTAGCGGGGGGGAAATGAAAAAAAAAAAAAAAAAAAAAGGAGCTCCCGGTCAGAGGCATTGCAGCGACATCAGTTGATGCACTGAGCCACCGCCGGTGAGAGTACGATAGGGAAAAGACTTTTCGAAAGAGTAACTCGCATGGGAAGAGAGAGACTTGCCCGCGACCGCCGAGAGGAAGTGCCAGGCCAGCGGGAAGTGGAGTGAGCACAAGGGAGCAGCGGGCGACGGGAGCGCGCGTGGGTACGAGGGCGTCGGGCGCAAGGCGAGCCTGAGCCCGCGGCCATGAATAACTCTCAAGACGGCAGCGAGGGAGTCCCTTTGTCACGACACTCGGCCGTTCCTTGCGGCGACGCGCGACGGGCACGGCACAAGTGCGGATCCTCTGTGGCCTTCTCGGACTCGCCTGGAGACTCAGGGGAATGCTGCCTCCTTCCGTCGAACACTGTTGTGCAGGCTTCAAGGTTTTCGTTTTATCTTTTTATTTTAATCTGACAGATAAAAAATGTGTTATATTTTAGCGAGAAGGTACTTTCACTTTATGAAGTACTCGTGCATTGTGTTTGCGGGCTCAGTTACTAATGCTATTATTTTATGACAATAGGTGAAGACAAATATTCTCAGTGAAGTACTTTTAACAAATGAACGCTCAGCGTCTGCGTTGGGGGAACGTACATGTTTGGTCAATTTAAATTTGTCGTCGGTTTCATCGAGAGATTTAGTTTTGTAAAAATCTATCACAGTTATTGTTGCTGGTAAAATTAAATTTATTCAGTAAATGGGAAGTTGAAAAGTTAAAAGTCGAAAACATCTCATTACCAGAACTCTGACTATTGAATTAAAAGCTAGTTCCAGAATTGCTGGAATAGTTATTAACTTTTATGAATAGAAGAAATGTTTACGAGTAAGTACAATAAAAACGTAGCTTAAGTCTCTCATTTATGAAGCTTGCGAGTAACTCACAACTGATTATAAGGCAATTATAAAAACAATTCAAGTTATTATTACCAGCGAAACTAAAATTTTAGAAAAGTAGACATTAATATACTGATGTGTTTTCAGCAACTACGTTTACAATGAAACATCTGAGATAAATTCATATTTTTCACAATATCTTGGGTAAGTTTTTTATTAGTGCATTCACAATAATTATTCAAACAGCCATATTTGTAATATTTTTATTTCCCACCTAAAGGTGGGAATCAGCTGCTCAACATTCAAGAATTTTTCTCGCCACAATCGCGCACCTGTGTTGGCGCCTCCGTCTAGTCGTTTTCTTCCTTCTTTCTTACTACTATCCTCCCCCTTCCCAGAAAGTCTTCACCCCTGCTTGCTGCTGGCCCGTCTCCCCTCAAGC
>BLKR01001172.1:162500-327962 GCA_011170035.1 Teleogryllus occipitalis | reverse complement strand
GTAGGAGTAGCAGTAGCAGTAGCAGTAGCAGTAGCAGTAGGATTAGCAGTAGCAGTACCAGTAGCAACTCGATACCCTGAACCGTTTAGATGTTATGGGTATATTTGGTGGGACACCCGGTATAATATAAACATTAGAAACCCTATGTAACATGATCTATAGGAGTAGGAGTAGGAGTATAGGGATATAAAAGTGATTGTAGTACGCTGAGTGAATGAATAAGAATGACGAAATACGTCTCGTAGTGGAAACCTCGAAATGTTTACTTTTCATATCGTCAAATTCGGGTAGCTATATTTTCTTTATTAAACCCGAAAATATCCAAGCAGTTATTTCAAATTAAATAAAAATACAATTTTATTAACAATAATACTAACCTGATATGACTTTCTACAAACAATTATAAGGAGATGTGAACTTCTTCATCCTAAATCGTTATTTTTAGTTTTAACGATAATGTTAAAGTTCGCTACTCATAGACACGGAGCACGCTCGAAAGAACACGAGAAATAAGTAAACGTGATTGAGGATATTATGATTATTATGTCGTAGTAGCTCCGTTGTTGAAATAACGATTGATTCTTTCATATACTCAGAGATTTTCTGTGTTCCGATAAGATGACCTCGGCGTATACGTATTTCGAAGACTTGTAAGTTTCCATGATTTTGACGCGATAAGCGATGACCTCAAACAATCCACTTAGATTCGGAGGGTAGTGTCAAAAAGTATTGTCGTGTTAGTGTCGAATGGAAAAGAATGCTCGTAGGAATTGTTCTGAACTTGGAATAAGTGAATTTTAAAAACATGTTTATTTGCAAACTTTGCACCTTTATTGAAATTTACTTAACTGCATACGTAAGTTCATATTCCTTCAATTATAAATGTTCATAAATAAACATATGTCAATACTCTATTATAACAGTATTATTACTTTTTCGCATATTCCATGCTGACGCTATCTGCTTCTAAAGGCAGCAGACTTACTGGTTAGAATGAAATTGTGAATGTTATAACAATGTATTTCGTATTTGGAACGTGTGATTACTGAGGAGCCGGAAGCTTTAATGTCTATATTTATAAGTGAATAACAATTTATACAAAATTATTGTTTTCTTGTGTATTTAATTTGAAAAAGTTTCCACAATTTTATATGTAAAAAATTGGCTTCCTAAGAAGGTGGATAAAGGCTTTCTCCATCGGAAAGCGAGTGTTACGATTTATGCTTACAAGCTCAGCCTATTTCGCCTTGAAACGTGTGGAGGAAGGACGCAATTTTCACCGGGAGGTATATCTGGAAGCCAATTGATGACTCTTTCTTGCTCCCAAGTTGAAGATTACTGGTTAGAATGAGAAGATTACTGATTAGAACTCGGTAGACGACTCGAGTAGTATTTTAATATTTATGCTGTAATTGTTAAACAAATGGAACTTAAAGTATTTAGAATAAAATGAAAAATTAGGGAGCTGAAAACCAGGAATATCTAACCAGCAACAATTTTCATGGCAATATATGCAAACGTTGTGGCCGCTTGTCCCCTCCACCCCCGTTAGGAACTTCAAATGTATTTGCCGGAGAAACTAAGTGAGCCGTTGCAAAACGGCTTGTAGAAAAGCCTTGCGTGGGAACAGCGAATTTCTTATAAACAATTACGTATCTCGAAAACGAAAGACGATAGCGCCAATCAGATTGCGGAATTTTGCATTTCGTTTAAAGACAATTTTAAAAAAGCAATACATTTTGTTTGAACAATTTAAATTTAATAAACAATTTCCAAATTGTGCAATTCTAAAGTGGGATGGGTTCTCTGATGTTCCAGAACCGGTAACTGCGAATTAACAATTTTGCAATGATTAAAATTTTTATAAACAATTCTGAAATGTGCGCTATTCCTGCCGGGGAGGGTCCCCAAATTATCCCTGATTTGATGATCACAAAATAAAAATTTTGACATAAGATGCAAATTAATTTCTTAATAGATAGTTTAATTGTTACTTTAATAATAAATATACACTTCGTCTTTGAATTTCACTGTTTTTTATTGAAATGGTTCCCTAGAAGTCCTCTAACGATTCGAGAAATACAGTATGAACAATTGAAAATATGCAATTATAACCATTTTTCTTATAGTAGTAAACTGGTCATTTGATAAAGTTCATAAATTGTGTATGGACAAAAATATGGGAATTAAAATGTGTATAAGAACGTAATTGTTCTAAAATTAGTGTTATTTTATCTGATATCAATGTAATTTCTTCAAAAAGAATTGTGTTAACAGTGGTTAAGTGTTATGTGTTCATATATATTTCAATGAATTTACTTTCATATTCATACAAGTGTTTCTTCCATGTATTTTTTTATTTGAAAATACTTCCATATCCGAACTAGCGACGCCCGCCACTTTCCACGACGTAATTTTGTTAGGGCACTCCCCCCCCTGCGTTGAGATTGGCTATGATGGTTTGTGAGGCTCCGCCTGCGACGTTTCGTCATGACAAGGGCTGCCCAAGCCGTGCAAAAGCTGAACATAGCCGCAGACGGCCCCGATCAATTTTTGTTTCCAGTACTGTACCTCAGTCTTTGGACATATCTGTAATGGGAGAGTGATTTAATGGATTGGCGATTGTCACGCTATGATATAAAGAATAAATAAATAAAATAAATAAATAAATGTCTTTATTGGTGGCGAGGCTCAGGCCTTTAGCCTGCTCTTCCGCCTGACCACTTTCAAAATTTATATTACAATAGTACATAATAAAGGAAGTCATTCAATGAAAAATACGCACGCAATTTGGATGCAGGTTTTCACATGGATGACAGGAGTGAAAGCGAGGGATGACGAGTTTGATAGTAAATCGGGAAAGAATCGGGATGAAGGAATGGTACAAAGAAAGGAAAGAACGAAAAAATAGGTGAAAAAAATCAGTGAAATTTTAATAAGTTCTGCTAATTGTTTCATGGAGGTTTTCAAGATGTTAAAATTGCGTACGTATTTTTGAATTACCCCTAGAAAAACTAGAAAGGGAGGGAATCCCGTCAATATACAAGCGAAAACACATCAAGTCAAGAGTTCAAGCCCAGAGAGAAACTGAAAACATTGATAGATAATGGTGAATGATTTTGCTTGTCTTTCATAATAATAACAATAATAATTATTATTATATGATAAAGTGTCTTACAACTATTTGGTTCTTAAATAAAGTTTAAAAAAATTAAAAATGTCGATATAATCAATTCATTTTTAGGAAATGTTAACAGTTCAAATATTCCACAAACTAGCGAATTGGAAAACTTTAAGAATTTAGGAAATTTTTTACCGTTTAGAGTATTCCCAAGACCCGAAAACAACATCCCAACATCTCTCACTCGTAAGCCAACGATTTATTCTAAATTTATTCCTGGGACTGCAAGCAAGGGACCATCTCGGCATGCGCCTTGAGCGATTAAGTAAACCCAGGTAAACTTCAATCAGGATGGCGGCTTAAGGCCAAGACAATACAAGTAAATAATTTTCAGTGTACACAAAATACAAAAAAAAATATTTTGAATTTTATATTTTGTCTAAATATACGACGCAGTTTGTAAGAGATGAAGAACTGAAACAGAAAGATTGCAAATTAGTGAAACACATTATTAAAAGCATATCATTATAATATTTTGAATACATACACATATTAGCAAATGCTCATGCATAATCACACAACAAAGGTACGCATACATCTGTGTACTGCAATAAAAGTGATGTATGAGATGAAAGTTTGTTCTTCATATGTTCTTTAAAAATGATTGAAAGAGTGTACGACTAGATTATAGAGACATATAGCTAGGTTATGGATTTGTCAATTTTTTTAATATAATGATAAATGTAAAAGTATATAGGAGAAGGAATGATATTTTTGTGTGCCAAAAGATTAGTTTATTTTATAAAGCTAAATAGTTAGATAATAGTATGAAAATTGGAGGGAAGGGAGAATAAAGTAATCTAGGATGAAAACTAAGAGAGAAAAAGAAAACAAAAAGAAAGTGCGAGGATTTTAGCTATCCGAAGAGAGAGAGAGAGAGAGAGAGAGAGAGAGAGAGAGAGAGAGAGAGAGAGAGAGATGAGAAAGCGTTAAGGATGAGATGGAAGTATTTATTTAAGAAATGGAGTAGATCTTTGTACGATAAGTGGAATAGGAATAAGTATGTATATAAGTATAATATATAAGTATAATAAGTATGTATACGTCACAGTGCTGAAGTAGTGTGACGTCCACCCAGATCTAATTTTTGGCAAGCGAGCAGTGGGGCTATTGTTATGTAATATTCTCATGGATCCAGTTAGTGACTTCTTTTTCCAACGTATGAAATGTAGTGCTATTTTTTATAGTAGAGGGGAGATTGTTCCAATCACGGATGGCAGTGACAGTGAATGATTTGCTAAACGCAGTGGTATTGTGATGCGGAATAAAAATAAGACGTGATGCTCGGGCACGATGTAGCTTCATAACCTGAAATCGTTGTGATAGGATGGTATGATGTGTGCTGTTTAAAATCTTGTAAAGGAGGAGAAGGCAGTGAAGTAAACGCCCTTTATCAACGGTAAGAATTTTACCATGGGCATTAAAGGTTGAAATATATTTTTGAAGGTCGAAAATAAAACAAATACATGCATTTTGAGCTACTTGTATCTTGCGTTGCTGCTTTAGATTTATGTCAGTCAGTAGGAAATCACAGTAATCAAAGTGAGGCATAAGGAGGGATGATACGAGGGTCTGACGAGTTTTTATAGATAAAAATGTACGCATGCGTTTTAGAACATGCAGGAACGCGAAGACGTTTTGACAGATTTTATCAATTTGCACATTCTAGTTAAGAGTATTATCCATATACACACCTAAATTTCTCACGTCTTCACACCACGGTAGGGGAGTTCCATTTATGCAAATGTCAGGGAGAGCGGAGATTGATAACTTTTTTAAGGAGTTTCTGGAGCCGATTTGAAGACACTGAGATTTATTGGGGTTAAGCAGTAGCCCTAATGATGATGACCAAGAGGACAGACTGTGAAGGTCTTCGTTGATTTTTTTAGCAAGTTCAAAACGCGAGAAGAGGGTCCGTTAATATACAATTGGAAATCATCAGCGTACATATGATGACGACAATATTTTATCCATTTGTCTATATTAACATAAATTAGGGAAGCAAGAGGTCCTAACACTGAGCCCTGTGCGACGCCGCGTGCTAGTGGCAAGATACCCGACACATTGTCACCGTACACAACTTTTTGTTGCCGCTCTGAAAGATAGCTGGAGAACCATATGAGTGTGGATGAGGCACATCCAATTTTTTTTTACTTTCCTAATAAAATATCGTGGTCGATCGTGTTGTACGCCTTGCTAAAGTCGAGAAGGACGAGAATTGTGATTTTACTACTGTCCATTGCATTTTTGGCGTGTTCAATAACACTAAGAAGCGCAGTTCCTGTGCTTTTACCGGGTCTAAACCCTGAATGATTTGTATTTAAAATAATGACATTATAAAAGTGATGTTCGATCTGCTTCCTGGGGATCTGTTAAAGAATAAAGAAAGGGTTCAAGCCTAGAGTAAAGATGTACATAGAGGGCTCATGAGGCTTCTTTCGAGCTACCTCCTTTGAATAGTTTCCCGTCCGCCGATAGAAAGCGCCAACGTCGCGAAGTGTGAAGGGAGGAACAGGACTGGCTGTTTGTGGGAGGGTATTTGGAGGAAATATCGCGCAGTGCAGAGGGACACGAAAAGGGAGTGTTGTTTCCGTGCCGACGGCAGACTCTGGGGTGGGTCGGCCGGCCCAGCTGGTCCCGCTACCTGCCCCCCTCCCTCCAGCCACTGAGTTTCCCAGACGACTGCGGGGTCTCCCTGACGAACGAAGACCAGCATTTGCCTCCAGTCTAGTCGAATGGTAGAAAATAAGAGAAAGTTTTGGTGTAGTTTTGATATTTGGTTCCTATATTTTTTGAGTCGCTGAACACGAATATCAGGTTTGCCAAGAAAAGTTTTGTTTGCAAATACGTTTTTAAGCAAAAAATACGTAAAGTTCACACCTTTTGTCAGTTTTTTTTCAAAATAACTCAAAATTTTTTCGTAATTAATGGTCCTATACAAAATGAAAGAAGATAAAATTACCTACATTTAATGTCAGTAAGAATTTTTTCTTCGATTAACGATGTAGCCGTGAGAACACTACTAAATTTGGTGATGTAAGCAAAACACATGAAAAACGGGAATTATCCTATTTTATCTCAATAAAACTGAAAAACTATCAATTTTTCGTAAGTATTAACCTGATATGTAATGAAGGAGGATAAAATTGCCTACAATGTGTACGTACAGTTTTCTTCTAGGATCAATGGTATTACCGTTAGTGTGCAAAATATCCCTGAATGTGACTGTGAAAATGGAACTCCACTAACCTCCCTCACTGCATTTATATCCAATGAAGTTGTATGCAAATAAATACAGTGCCGCGTGAATCTGTTTACATTTTAATTTGAAAAAGGAAAGTAGGTAATTAATAACGCGAAAGAGAAAATTAATATTTTGGAAGTCGAGGTCGGGTGCCTTCAGAGATGCGTCGGTTCTGAAGGTACTAGTTTTTATATATACGTTATATATATAACGTATATATATAATACGTAAAATAAGGCCTTAACTATATATATATATTTAATATAAAAAAATATAAAAAATATATTTTTTATATAATATATATATATATATATATATATATATATATATATATATATATATATATATTATATATTTTGAAAAACTTTAAATAAAAGTACTGTTTTGTTCATATTTTCGGCTTTAAAACCTTGTTTCCGAGCAAAGTTATTAACATAGAAGCAACTCAGTGTCCAAGTTCAATACGCCATCAATGACGGGTTTTTATCTCATACAAGAAACACGAGTCTATCCGTGACAATTACGTTTATTATGTGTCAAAATATCTATCACAAGCATATCTCCTTAGATGTTTTTATGAAGTGCTAAGCGAATTAAAATGTCTGAAAAATGATCGTACATAGTGTTAGGCAACACAATGATTCATATGACGTGGAAAGAAAATTTTCTTGCTACCACGAATAATGAAAGTCGGTTAGTAGCAATGTTGATTACGAAGATTTTATCAGCAGAAATGGCTTGCAAACAAGCGAAGGAAGACGCGGACACTCCGATAATGAACACAGTTTTGTGCTTAGATCCAACTAATGAGACTGATTGAAGTTGGTGAGGATATAAGAGATCTGTTGGTAATATAGATCTCTGCCAGCATGCAAAATGGCTCCTTTTTGAAACAGAAGAACGATAAAGTTTCTTCACCCGATTGCTGCTATAAGTGAAACACCGATAACTTTGTTTCTCCCAACCAATGAGTGATTACAAAATCTCGATGTAGGCCAAGTACGAAATAATAAATTTCTGACTGACAAACTAGTCCACATAAAATGTGGATAATTTTATTCTCTTTATTTTCATATCAGGTTAATATCGAAAAAAAATTGGTATTGTAAATTTTTCAGTTACATTGATATAAAGTGGGATAATTCCCGTTTTTCATGTGTTTTCGCATATATCATCAAATTGCGTGGTGCATTCACGACTAAACGATTTATTGGAGAAAAAATCGTAATGACATTAAATGTAGGTAATTTTATCTTCTTTTATTTCGTATAGAATGAATAATTACGAAAAATGGATGGCTTTTGAGTTATTTTGAAAAAACTGAAAAAAGGTGTAATTTTTACACTTTTTGCTTAAAAAACGTATTTCCTGGCAAAATTTTTGTTCAGAAACTTCATATTCATGCTCAGCGACCCAAAAACACATAGGAACCAAATATCAAAACTACACCAAAACTTTCCGCTATTTGGCCTTTTTGAGCACCATTTGACTGGACTACTCCACTCAGCTACGAGTGGGTTTCCAGTATGATCGCCGCTTTTTTTTCCCCTCCACAGTAACCCTGAGGAGGCGGGAATTTATTTACAAATTGCAATGTACAAATCACGCTGCTGCCTTGCGGCTTCAGCAGCTGAGAGGGATAGGTAAAAAGCTAATAGTAACTAAAGCTAACTTAATTCTAGCTTAAATCTAATTGAATAATTATATAGTAGCACTTTGGCATACTTAATTGACACGAATAATGTTTTTTTTCTTTTCTTAATTCTAAATGTTTTTGTAAAGTTTTCTACGTATTTCTTTTCTAATTTATTTTTCATTCACGCATCATTCATTCATTATATACATAACCATTTATTCATTATATACATAACCATTCATTCATTCATTATATACATAACCATTCATTCTACTCATTCATTCCCACAGCACTACACTGATAGTCTTCTGTTCGCCACGGCACTGACGTGGCTCAAAGTGTCCGTGGCGCTCAGGCCCATTGGGAGGTGTGGCAGGAGGGGCGCGTCGTCGCGTTGCCCACGCGTGCCTCGGCCGATGGTGAGTCTTCCCCTCCGCGTTCGGCTGCCTCCGCTTGCTCGCACAAGGTAGCAAGCGTGTCATGAGGCAGCGCACGGAAGGTGAAGGCGACGTGTTTCGGTCCTTTCCGTAGATAGGACCGATGTGCGTCGCTGTTCGCCTCTCGGCCGGTGTCGCGCAGGATGCGCGGCGCCTTCGGTCCCAGCGCCTTTGCAAGCGCCGTAGCCGAGCGCCTTTGAAGCTCCGGCATGAATTGTTTTTTTACACCCAGGACTCCGAACACGTCGGTGTTTCTAGGGTATCTGTTTGGTGGGGGTGGAGGGAGGTGCGGTAGCGCCGCGAGACGCGCTGCACGGTTTTCCGCCGAGCGAATCGGACGGAGGGTGGAGGGAGGTGCCGCCGCGAATACCTCGCAGGCGTACGTCCAAATGGACCGCACGCAGGCGGTGAATACGCGGCGTTTGAGGGCTGGATGGAGTTCGGGGGCTCGAAGAAGTGGGCGTAGGAGAGTGGTTCGGGCAGTTATTTTCTGGCTAAGGAATCAGGCGTGGGCGTGCCAGCGGAGACCGCTATCGAGCTTCACACCAAGATACTTCGCCGTCTTTTGCCAGGGTAGGTGCGCGCCGGCTAGCCTCACGACTTCATCGGGGTCGGCCCTCTCTTGATCGCCGCTCAGGACAAGCGGCACTGGCAAAGTCTCTGGCTTGTTTTCAAAAGAAAAAAACTTTTTCCTTAGATGTAAAGAAGAATTGTACCAGAAGTGGTTGAATAATTAAAATATTTTTTGTTCAAGCCAGTATCGCATCGGTGGGGGGGGGGGACCCTCATGGAGCTTACTCCCTTCAGAATACGTAATCGGCTAGAGATGCCATTCATCATAAAAACAGTTTTTACTCATTTTCTATAGAAACGGAAGTCGTTCAATATTCCAATTGAACATTTTTCCAATAGAAAGTTTTTGTAAGAAAACATCAAGTCGGCTGCACAATATACCTCCCCTCACACACACACATACACACACACAGAAAATACTGTTTGTGCTACTTGTTGATGTCGGTGCAAAACTTTATTATATTGTTACAGACCAAATCAATTAATTAATTTTATTTATTTATATATTTTGTTTATTTATTTAACGTTAAAAACTCTGTGTGGCGTGCTATGGGGAGAGTGTATGAATGTGCAAGTGTTTTGAAATTCTGGGATACCTATCCTAAGCTACATAGAACTTGAATTTTGCATACAAATGAAACGTGCATTTTTTGCTAGAATTTATAAGAAAATTCACTCCAGTGTTATAAAAAACTATTTGCAAAGGCAAATCAGCTACACATTTTCACTGTTATCCCTCTTCGTGATGAAATCTTGAAAGACTTCCTGCTGTAAGCACATGGAGAACTATACTTTGAATATTTCCGGATATCAGGAACACTGTTCGTAATATCGATAGCCATGAAAATATTGTCAATTTATCATATTTTGAAAATTGAGTTTATATCCGGCGAATTTATTTTGTGTTCCTTTTTAATGTTTCGACTTTTCTTGTCGGTATTCCCCGGTGTCCTCCCTATATGAAATTAATGAAGCGTTTAATTCACGGGATTTTGTACTAATAAAGTGTGTTCATAATGATTTATAACTGGTATCTTGTAAATAATGCAAACTTTGGGAACTAAATGCTGAAGATTGAGGATACATAAACACGTTCTTATAGCTGAGTGTTTCTCGTTGCGGTATCCGGCATTAGAAACGTTTTTTTTTTTTGTACTACTGTACTCCATTTCTTGTGGCAGTGGTGGTATACTCCATTTCCTGTGGCAGTTGTAATGCGCAATTATTGGCCAGAATGGAAGATCCTTTAAACAAAGAATCAAAGAACACGTACAAGCTCATACACACAAAATAACACAATCACACTTTACCAGCCATCTCTTGGAACAAGAACACTCATTTAATGCAGATAGTGAAGTCAAAATTTCGGAAATTGAAAACAGGTACACGGACAGACGTACATTAGAAGCTATACACATCATAATTTATTAAATAATCCCCAGCACACTATTTTGAATGAACAAATTCCTTCTCTCTCACCACTCCTGAAGCTGGCATCCCAGGCACATTAACCCCTCCGCCCGCCTCTTTTCCACCACCCGGTCGGGCCTTCCCTTTTTTTTTTTTTTTTTTTTTAACACATTTATTCATTTTGAAGGATTTACATCGTTCAGTACAACTACTTTACAGATGTATTTTTTCAGACTTATTCTAGTTAAAATATCTAAGCTAACTTAATCTATGCATTGGAGAGGATACTCTAGTGGAGAACCTCGGTGTTATGAATTGTCGTTGGCTAAAATTTTGAGGAATGCTTCAAAAGGGAATCTGTTTTTTATTCGTGTGTGGGTTGGATTTTTCGGAAGTTTGTAATGGGATGCTGCTGGTATGTCTGTTAGGTTTTGGTAGAAGTTGTGTGATATTTGTGCTATTTGGTTTATTATTGTATTGATGTTTAATTCTGAATGAAGTTGTTTATTACTTATGAACCAGGGGGCATTTGTGATTAATCTTAAAAATTTGTTTTGCATAACTTGAATTTTATTGACATTTGTGGGGGCTGCGTTTGTCCATATGGGGCATGCATAAAGGAGTAGTGGTCTGATTATTGTTTTGTATAGTGTTGTACTGTTTGTGTATGACAGAGATTTATGTTTGTTGATTAGTGACCGGAGTTGGAATAATTTATTTCTTGCTTGTTTAATTTTGATATCTATGTGGGTTTTCCAGGTTAGTTTTGTGTCCAGATGAAGTCCTAGGTATTTTATGGGTTGCGATGGTGGGGTCCAGGTGATGGGGGAGTTGTTTATTACTAGCGGAGTGGGGGAGGTGAACTTTCTGAGTGAAAAGATTTTTGCTATTGTTTTGTCGGGATTGAGTTGAATTTTCCAGAGGTTTGCCCAGGTTTCAATGTTGTGTAAGTGATTTTGAATTTGTGATCGTAGGTTACTTAGTGAGTATCCTGAGGCGAATAGGGCTGTATCGTCTGCGAATTGAGCTATATTAGATTTTGATGATGATGGAATGTCTGCTATGTATATGTTGAATAATGTTGGAGATAAAGGGGAGCCTTGCGGGACGCCTGCTTTAATTATGTGTGGGGTGGAGTGGTGATTGTTGACTATTACTGAGAATGTGCGATCTGATAGGAAACTTTTGATGATGTGAATAATGTAGGTTGGAGTTCCAGCTTTTATTAGTTTGTAGATTAGTCCCGGGTGCCAAATTCTGTCAAATGCTTGAGTGATGTCGAGGAATGTAGATATTGTGTGTTGTTTTTTCTGAAATGCAGAGTGGATGTGTTCTGTTAATCTAAGTAGTTGGTGTGCAGTTGAGTGGTGAGCAATGAAACCGAATTGATGTTTGGGAATTAAGTTAATGTTTTTGAGATGCTGGTTTAATCTGGCAAGGATTAGTTTCTCGAATATTTTGGCAATAACAGGTAGTAAGCTGATGGGCCGGTAACTGTCTACTTTGGAATGATTTTTGTTGGGTTTCGGAATGGGGTGAATGATTGAATGTTTCCAAGTTTGGGGGAAGTATCCTGTTCTTAAAATTGAATTGAAAATATTGTTTAGGAAGGCTAAGGCTGACGGTGGGAGATTTTTTAAGATTATTGAACTGATTTTATCGTGTCCGGGGGCTTTCTTATTTGGAAGTTTCTGAATTAGAGTTTTTATTTCGCGTGGAGAGATGTATTTTATTCTGTGGGGTATATTAAAGATGGGGGAAGAGGCTATTTGTAAGATTTCGTGGTGTTTAGTGTGAAAAGGAGAATTATTGGGCGTAAACGTATTTTGGAAATGTTCTGCTAATGCTTCTGCTTTGGCGCTAGGAGAGTGTATTTTGCCTGTGTTTGTTGATAGAGGTGGAATTGAATTATTTTTTTTCAGAATTTTTTTTGTAAATTGCCATAGAGAGTTGTTTCTTACGTTTAGAGATTGTAATAAGGTTGAGTATTGCTGCTGTCTGTATGTGTACAAGACGTGTTTGCAAGTGTTATTTAAATGATTGTATTCTTTTTTTATTGATGGTATTCTTAATGAGTCCCAGAGTCTTCTGGTTTTATTTTTTAATTTAATTAGTTGAATTATTTTAGCAGGTAGAGGTTTGCTTAGTTTAGTGTAAGGATCTGGAATTTTGTTTTTTTGTACTTTGTTTATTTCATTAATTATTGTATTATTGAATATTGATATTGCGTCGTCAATATCTGTTGGAGATTTTAAGGTTTTAAATGAGGGGATTGAGAGGTTGATATTTCTGTTAAATGCTTTCAAATTTATATTAAGTGTGTTTAGGGATGTCGAAGAGGGGGGAGTTGGAGGGGAAACGGGTAGAGATAATGACTGGGATATGATCAGAATCCAATTCATGGTACGTAAGCGACTTTAATTGGGAAGTGAAATTTGTGAGTGCTATGTCGAGGATATCTGGATTTTTCTGGGAATCGAAGGGATAGTATGTGGGATCTGGGGGAGCTATAATAAAGAAGGGTATTTGATGTTGTAAGTTACGTATGAAGTTGCCTGCCGGGTTGGTGATTCGGCATCCCCATGAGTGGTGCTTAGCATTGAGATCTCCTATTATGATTGTTGGGGTGGGTAATTGCAATAATGTAGATAAATTGTTATTGTTTATTTTAATTTTGGGAGGTTTGTATGCTGTTATTATGTTTAGATCACTGTTATTATTAAATGGAATTTTAATTGCTACAGTTTCGAGGCCGGGGGTGGGTGGTGGGATGAACTGATAGTGTGGAACGTTTTGTTTAATTAAGATTAGAACTCCTCCCCCTTGATCATTTTCTCTGTCAGATCTGTAAGTTTTGAAACCTGGGATTGAAAAGTTCATTGAACTATTGAGGTGAGTTTCTGTTATGCAAGCTATATCAACTGATTTTTGTTGGATGAAATGGATTAGTTCATTTTTTTTGTTTGAAATACTGTTTGAGTTCCAATTGAGAATGATAAAGTTTTTAAGGGGATGGTTGGCCGTAATTGTTGCTTAAATATGAGGTTATTGAGTTCTGTATGCTTTGTATTATGGTTGGAATTATTGAGGATATAATACTTGATATGTAGTTAGTGATTGAGTGGATTATATTCTGTAGAGTTGGAGTGAAGGTGTTATTGTTGTTCGTAGGGTGATTGTTGTTGGTTGAATTAAATGTTTGGTTTGTGGTAGTGTTAGGATGGGGTGATTGTGTTTGATTGTTGTAGTTTGCTTGAGTGAAGTTTGGGATTTCTGTTACTTGTGGGAGTGAAGGGAAGTTTGTAAGATTTAATGGGGGTGATGGCATTGGTAACGGATTTTCTATGATTCTCTTAGACAAAATATTTTGTCTTTTTTCGATTAGTTTACTATAGTATGAGCATTCATGAGATCGAAGGTCTCCCCTATGTGCTCCATTACAGAGTTTACATTTTAGATTATTATTGTTTTTGGTAGGGCATTGCGCAGTGAAGTGTTCTCCGGCACAAAACGCGCACGACATTATGTAATTACAATGGTTACGGGTATGACCAAAATCTAAGCATCTCATGCATTGAATTGGACCTTTTGATCTTTTTCTTTTCTCTGGTTTAACTATTGAGTTGCAAACGTTGTTGATTTGGAGGACTGATTCTATTTTGTCTTTACCATTAAAATCTATTGCGACCACTGGAATTGGTACATTGTTTTTCATTAATCTAGTTACTTTAGTGACTGACTGAAACTGGGATTTTATGTCTGCTAATATTTCTTCTTCGGTGATTGTTGGGTGTATATTTTTTATCACTATTGAAAACTTTTTACAAGAGGGATCACTGTAGGTATGAAATTGTTTGTTAGTTTCAATAAAATACTTCACAGCACTACGGAAATCTTGTACGGTTCGGAATAGAATTTTAATTTTGTTGGTCTTGAATTCTGTTGTAAAGTTATTGGATATTTTATTTTTAATTTCACAAATAAGTTCGGCGTGACTACTTGTGGCGGTAACAAAAATTGGTGGAATTGTCTTTGGCTCGGGTGGTTCTTCAGGCAATTGTTCGTTGAGAAAGCTAAATCTATTGGAAACTATTACGTTATACTGTTTCTGTAGGTCTGCATTACTATTATGATGGGTGTTACCTTGCGTTGCCGCGCGTTTGCTGTCACCTTCATCGCAGGTCTCTATCGATCTTTTACCGGATAGAGTCCCGGCGGCCGCTTGGTTGAAGGTTGGTGGGACGCCTGATGATGGAGCCGGGGGGCTAACGTCCATCGGTGACGGTGTGGGGGGCGTGAAATTCCCGCCCGTTTGGAAGTTGCTGGAGTGACCTGCTGAGTAAGATTCCATGTTGCTGGCTGACGATGATGGTGCTTCACCGTTCAATGTGGTTAGGGCGGCACTGATTAACTCCCGTGTGATGGCATTGTTTTCGTTGCTCATGAATGAGAGTAACGAGCGATTGATGGACGCACTGCACTCACTGGTTTAAAGTAACTTCGGTGCGCAGATTGTGTAGCACTTTGAACAGTTTTGATAGAATTTATACAACACTGGACGGACAAAACACTAAACAAATACTGAAGTCAGACCGAGACTGGTCGGCCTCACTCGGCACGGAACGCTAGTAGCTGCTGATAACGGAGCGACTGCTCTGGCCCGCAGCTGAAGCGAGAGTGGGGCCTTCCCTAATGGCCGTTTCTTAGAAAACCCCCGCATTCTCCCCTCTCCATTGAGAGCTTTCTTTTAAATAGCGTGCAATGCCCTTGACCTTCGATGTGTTACCTGATCCGAGGCTCCTAGACGCGTCTGAATCCATATGTCAGTTTGGTCATCTGAATTTATTTATTTTCTGCACTGTTTCATTTTCACTTTACTTTAGAATAATATTGATGTCATTCCAAAAATCTTTTTTCTTTTTACAGTTATCGCACTTTATAGCTTCTTTAACAATTATGTTACATTGTACATTTGTTACTTCATGTATTCTTTATTCAAAATTATGTTTCTATTTTCACGTTTTATATTCCAATTTTTCTATTTTGCTTAAATTATAATTGTATTGAATGCATAATAATATTCTGTAGTAGGTAAACTTTTATTTTTCAATTTTGATATACTGTTATTTTTGTAGCACTGAAGATGGCCGCAATGTGACCGAAAAAGCTTTCTACCAAAATAAAGAGCTTCGACAAAACAACACATCAATTGTATTTCTAGAATTATAAGCTATAAACGAATTTATTCTTTCTCCTATCTAATAGATGAATTTGATTAATAAATGCTTGAGCAACGCTTAACTCTTCACCACTATATGATAAATAATTTTGTATTTACAAAGTTGCAATGAATGAATTAGAGAAGTGCTCGCATGATTATAATAAATATGGTCACAGGATCACGTCATTTTGGAATGCGGTTAATTGGTTCAGTGAAGGGGTAGGTCCCGCGTGCTTATGCGTAGGGCAACACCCCATCGTGTGCTCCCTAGCTGTAAATGCCGTAGAAAGATCTTGCGGCAGTAACAGTTTCAATGATTTGAAAATGCCGCCACAGGGTACTGGAGGGGAGAAATCGGTAGTGGGGGCAAATGGGCGGAGTTACGACCTGTGCGCACTCTAGTCGGACACCACGCAGTTTTAGTTCCGCAGAAGCGGAACTAAAACTTCGACGGTGGCGCCATCTCTGAATGGGACACCATTTCTGGGTACCCTCTCGGCTGCCCGCAGTAAGCCGTCTATACCTCTTTTTAGTCTATGGTACAAGTCAGAGCGAATGAGAGAGAGAGAGAGACTAGGAGAATGCAAGGAAGAACGCTTTCCAGAGAAAGGAAAAAGGGAAAAAAGAGCGCTGGTGCGTGAGGTCCTCGCGAATGGATTTTCTTTGGCCTTTCAAAAGCCTCTTCGACTGGAAGACCTGTTGCCGTTTCCTGTAACTCAGAAACTTTACTATAATTGGCCTGTTTTTCCCAGCGAGTTTGCGACCGACTCTATGGCTTCTATCTATATCATTTAATGACAAGTCTACACTTATCTTTTTGGCCACATCAATGACCACATCCTCGGTGTTTTCGCCATCCTACTCTTCTAAGCCAAATATACGCAGACAATTTCTTCTGCTATACATTTCAAGCTGGTCCGTTTTCAGCTCCAGCTTAGTTTTCACGTTGCGAATCTCTTGATCGCGGTCTTCAATTTTTTTCTGCAACGACAAAATAAGATTTTCATTGAAGGCCATCGATTCTTGCAGCTTCTCAGTCACTATAACTGTTAAAGTAGAGG
The DNA here is from genome assembly GCA_011170035.1 of Teleogryllus occipitalis. NCBI lineage: Eukaryota > Metazoa > Arthropoda > Insecta > Orthoptera > Gryllidae > Teleogryllus > Teleogryllus occipitalis. Next base: position 311,199 of record BLKR01001172.1, on the reverse strand, counting down.
CAAGAGATTGGGAAAAACTCTCCGAATGAAGTCCGCTCCAAGGCCGCATCAACCTCGGTCTTGATTTTTGCCTGCAGGTCGGAGTCGTTCTCGTTGCGGCTTACCTTCGGAGGCATGATAAAAGGAATTGAAACAAGAAATATAAGGAAGTGTGACGTCGTCGTGATGTGAGAAACAACACAGACACGGAGTTTCTTTGTACAGGTTTATTTACAATTACTGTATATTACAATGTTTACATACTCCTCCGGAAACTACCGCTGCACTCCACAGCACTACCATTCCGGAGGCAAGCCGCCTCAGCCTGACCCAGCGTGCTAACCTGTAGCACCGCGCCCGGTATCTGCTGTGGCCACCCTCCCAAATCTGCGACCACCCCTCACGGATCAGCAAAGTGCCTCCGCACCGCGATTCGGCCCAAACTCGAATGTCAATCGCCAACACTCCACCGGCGTCTATAGCGAGGAGTCACGTGACAGACCTCCCACGCGGAAGACCCCCGCGGACCGCGTCAACTCATTCCAGAGTTTTGGGCCGGTCGCACAATGGGGCCCGCCGACCAGCTGCAGACGATCTGTCCTCACACATCATTCTCCGCTAGCTGACCCCCGGATGTTCCTAGACACGCCCCCGCCGGGTTGCACCCTCGAAACGACCGCTCCGGTTGCACCGCCAGCCCGACGCCTGGACCACCCCCTCCCACGCCCCGGCCTGCTCCTTGTGCGATCCGACGACTAGTGAATGCTACGACGTTACAATCTCTCCCATACTTGGGGCGCAATTTTTTTACGCAAACTTTATTAGTTACAGAGAAAAAATTCCTTGGATTGTACGCCGATCTATCATTAAGTCCCTGGTCTCGTGACCTTTTGTTTTTTACACTCGCTATTATCACGTAATTACTATATACAATTTCACCAAGCTATGAATCTTATGTAACATTTTCCTATCAACTTATTTCTACATGACTCTCTCCTTCATTTAGTTCTTTTTTCCACATAATGTGATTACTTTTCTGATACAATCTGAAAATTCTCCTTCTTACTCAATATGCTTTACCTCAGAACCATACACAATTTTACATATTCAATGTACGTTCATATACACACACCTTGCCCTCAATTTGCAACAACCATTTTTTAATGACCCCCAAAATACAACATAACTCTATAACTCTGAAAATCACCAAGTTGCTCTCAAAATTACCAATTTTCAATAATTTCAATGCCGGCCGTGACTAACATTATTGGCCCTATCAATATTACATTTACAATTTTAATATGGACCTCACCTTGGGCAACTACATTAACAACCACCACAAACCCTTGTAACCTTGAAATTAAAAAAGACATTTTAAATCAATCAGTAACACTCTTAAACTATAGTATTTACAATTTTATACAATTGCACCGTTTTTTATATATTTTGGCTCCACTATCGTGGTGCTCTCTTGCACTCACGTAGACCACTCCAGGCTAGTACATGCGACTCAGTGCATCCACATTGAGATGCTCTGCACGTTTTTTATGAACAATGGTGATGTATTGTTGCAGTAACAGCGACCAGCGCATCAATCTAGGATTATTTCCTGCAGAATTTCTTAACCATACCAGCGGATTATGGTCTGTCTCTATTTTTAAGGCAACCTGTCCATCCAAATAATATTTTAGCTTTTGCAGACCCCATATAATTCCAAGGCACTCTTTTTCTGTTGTACAAAATTTGGATTCCGCCGGTGTAAGCTTTCTACTTATATAGAGTACCGGATGCTCATCTCCCAGCTCGTCTTTTTGAGCTAAAGTTATTCCCAACCCTCTATCTGACGCATCTGATTGAAGTATGAAGCTTTTAGTGAAGTCCGGTGCTTTCACCACTGCGTCGCCGCAGAGCGCCTCTCTTAATCGGCAGAATGCTTCTTGGCATTCGTCCGCTCATATTACCCTGCCTTGCCGCTCTCGTCCGCGTAACAAGCCAGTCAACGGTGCTGCCTTCTCCGCAAACCCGTGAATGAACAACTCGTGTATTACCGTAAGGTAATACCCAGATTGACCTAAAAATGCGCGAACCTGCTTTTTTTTCGGTACGGGAAAGTCTCGGATTGCCTTCACCTTCGCGTCGACTGGTCTGAGCTCGCCATTTCCAACAACATATCCTAAATATTGCACATGTGGTACCACCAACGGATATATCCTAAATATTGCATACTTGCATTTTGCCGGTTGTACAGTGAGTTTTGCCTGCTGCAAAATTCTAAACACTATGTCGAGATGACGCACATGTTCTTGCCATGTATTGCTGAATACCGTAATGTCATCCAGATAAGGCAAAGCGAACTCTTGACATTCCCGTAAAAGAGAGGCCATCATACGACTGCATTGATACGGCCCATTACGTATTCCGAATGGTAGTCGGCCTATATGTGCCGAAACTCGTAACAAATGCAGCGTATCTCTGTGCTCTGGCGGTGAGACCTATCTGCCAGTAGCTCTTCGCCAAATCAAGAGTTGTGATAATTTTTGCTGACGCAACTGTCTCGATTCTTTCGTCCATGTTGGGTAATGGGTAGTACTCTGTTTTGATGAATTGGTTTAACCGCCGGTAATCAATACATGGTCGAGGTTTCTTGCCCGGCGCTTCGACCAAAATCATTGGCGACGTAAAATCAGATTCTCCTACTTCGATAATGCCTTCCTTGAGCATTTCCGTGATTTCGTCCTTTAAAATTTTTGTTTGTCTAGATGACATTCTATACGGCGCGCCCCTGACTGTTTGCGTATGATCAGTGAGTTCTACATCCATTGTTATGACGTCAGTCAATCCTGGTTTTTCAGAAAAAATGTCTTTGTATTTGAAAATGACATCTTTTAAAGCAGCTCGAAATTCCGGCTCCACATGGGTGCCTTCAAGCAATGATTCGATGTCAAAATCACTCGAGTCTAATTTCAAAGCGTACCTGTCCAACTCGTCTTTTTCCTCCGCCGTCTCTTCTAACGCGATACCGAGGAAGTTGACGCACTCGGTCCGTTGATGGTACCGCTTTAGCATGTTTACGTGGTACACCTTTGCCTCTTTTTTTCCCGACATTTGTACCACGTAATTCGTTTCCGAAATTTGTTCTCTGATTTCGCCTGGACCAACCCACTGAACTGCCAACTTTTGTGTTTTGTTCGGGGCCAAAATCAGCACCTTGTCTCCCGTCACAAGCGTTCTACGAATGACCCTCCGGTTGTACCAAATATTAGGTTTTTCTTGTTCGGACGCCATTCGCTGATGTGCTAGCTCACGTGTTTTCTTTAACCTGTTTATTAATTTAAAGACGTGCTCGACAACCGGACTCGTCTGCTCTTCTGCACCTGCCAAGTGCTCGTACATGAGCGTAATGTGCGTACGCAGGTTTCTGCCGTACACTAGTTCGGCCGGTGAGAAACCAAAGCTTTCATGTACGGTCGTTCGCTGCGCAAACATAATAGCTGGGAGCTGTTTTTCCCATTCTGTCCCGGCCTCTAAGCACAGCACCTTCATCAGCCTATTCATGGTGCGGTGTACCCTCTCAATCACGTTGCTCTGCGGGTGGTACGGTGAACTGCGTATTAAGCGAATCTCAAAATATTCCGCAAATTCAGCCGTCAACGCGCTCGTAAAACAGGTCTCTTGATCTGTTTGCAGTTTCCGCGGAAAACCTATCCTACTAAATAGTTCTAATAGGGCTTCGATGACTGTTGCTGACGACAAATCTTTTATTGCTTTGGCTTCCGGAAATTTGGACGCGAGACACATTTCGATAAGGATACACTTGTTCCCGGCTTTTGACTCTGGAAAAGGCCCGCACGCATCAACATTAATTTTTGAAAATACCTCCGAGACGACGGGGACGCGTTTCAGCGGCGATTTCTTTTTGTCCGCTGCTCGAGCTACCCTCTGGCAGCTGTCGCAGGCGCGCACGTAAGTCTCCATGTCTTTAAAGCAATTTGGCCAGTAAAAATACTTGGCCATGGAGTCTTTACTCTTAGTGACTCCCAGATGCGAATTTGACGTTTCGTGACAGACCTTCAGCACCGTACTACGATATATTGTGGGCATTACAATCATTTTGTATCATTCGCCGCGTTCCCTTTCGAAGTAGCCACTTTTTTCTGAGCCGACTCCCCTGGCTAGCTCCGCTCATCTTTGGATTTCCTCGTCTTCCTGTTGCGCGATCGCGAACGCCAGTTTCTCGATTTTTAGCAGATTTACTATGCCTGCGTCTAACTCGGCCACGTCGCCTTCCTCGTCGTCATCGCCCGCCAACGCTTCCTCAGTTCCGTCCGTGGCGTTATCGGACGCCGGCGGCTGCTGCTCCCGCTCTTGGCGTTCCGGCGAAGCCGTACGCGTCTTTCTGTGATTCTGTGACCTGGTCTGCACCGCACATGCTAGTTGTGGTTCAACAAACCCCCCTTTTACCTCATCCATCAAGGTGGCCGTACGGTTACTTAATAAATAGTTATCGAAATGGCAATTACTATTCGCAACGACCGCCTTTGTAACGAACCTGCCGAAGGGCCCTTCTAACGTGATGCGCGCCACCGGCAGATTCCTTGATTCTGCATCGAGGGGTTGCATCACCCAAACAGATTCCCCGGTCATCTGTTCACTCGTCACATGTTTACCATTTACAATATCGTAAGTAGCACCAGAATCACGAAGTAATTTAACGGGAAAATTATTTACCTTTCCGACACATGTGTAGGGTTTCAACAATGCTTGACCTTGCCTTTCGGTCACGTGAACGCTCTTCTGATCCGGACATTGCCTACGAAAATGACCTGCTTCCCCACACTTAAAACAGGCGGCCGCCTTAGGCCTTTCAAATTCGGTCGTATGGATCACTTTAAATTCCGTGTTTTGTGACTCGCGGCGCACCTTCCGTCGCCTGATCCACCCATTTAACCTGCGTGTTCTCTTTGCTAGTAAACTTCGAGAAACTACGTTTCCAACCTGCTCGGTTGTTCTCATAGCTATCGAGTTTCTTTGCTAGCTCGAGAGTCGCCGCAAGATCTCCCCACTCATCGATAAAGTGGTCACGCATTTCCGCCGGTACTCTCCGCTTTAATTGGTCCGTAACCATTAAATCTAGGAGCTCGTGGAATTGAGTAATTTTAAGCCCCGCTACCCATTCCTTGCAATAGTTACTTAATTCCCGTGCGTATACGTTTTAAGTAGTTCCCGCACGTCTTTGGTGCGACGTAAATAACTGTCGAAATCTTTCGGCGTTAAATTTAAACATTTCTAACGGCCGAGTTTTTGCTTCCTCGTATTCTATACCACCCATTTCCGAATCGAGCATCAACAAAGAATTTATTTGATTAGGCAACAGTGCCATGAGATTTGTCACCCACTCAGATTCCGATATTCCTAACTGCCCTACCTGTGCTTCGAACACACTAAGGAACATCGTAAATCATCATTTTCACCCTTAAACCGATCCATGACGTTTTTAATGTGAACGGTTGCCTTCGTTGCGTTACCGGTACTACCTATCGATTCCCGTGTCGTGGTTGATTGATTGATTGATTGATTTTTTCGTGTTTCCAGGCGCGTCAACTGCTCCGGTCATTAGTCCCGTTAGTGTATTGCATGTTTTTCTCGGGAGATGGCGGTGATCTTCCCCCGCTGGATGGCGAGATCCGGCGCCGACCTACCGTCGGCTAGTGGGATTTCTCCCTAACCAGGACTCTCGCACCAGCGGGACAAGCTCTAAGCTCCCGACCGGTCTCCCGGAATATGTGGTAGTGTAATGCATGTCAGTGTAAGTGTGTGTGTAAGGGGAGAGGATAGGACAAGGAAGAGGAAGGGCAGATCACGCGCGGTCCGTGGCCCGTTTTGTAGGGTACTGCTCCGGCATTCGCCTGGTGTTGATCGGAGAAACCACGGAAAACTACTAATCAGAGCAGCCGGCCGCTAGAATTCTCCTCCAGACAGCGAATGAATTCGACCTAGCTGAAAAGCTAGTGTCGAAAATCCTGCCGCCATAAGAACTCGAACCTAGGATCTCCCGGTCAGAAGCGCTGCAGTGACATCAGTTGATGCACTGAGCTACCGCTCCCGGTCCGTGTCTTGGTTGTCGTCGTGATACGCAACCTTTCTAGCTCATGCTGTCTATCGCGTTCCCGCTCCTGCCTCTCGCGTTCCCGCTCGCGTTCTTCCCTGAGGATTTCCTTAGTCGCTTCGGCGAGCTCCCGTACCAGTTCCTCCTCATGTTGCATACTATTAACAATTATTTGCTTTAATGCAACAACAGTTTCATCACCTGAAAGAGTTTCACCCATTTCCTAGGCTACTCGAGCCAGCACCTCCTTTCTGAATCCCGCAAGATACGCCAGCCATACTGCCTGAATTAATCCCGGCGAGTACAAAAAGACACACTTACGTACAGGGAACACCTCGGTGCCGCTTGCGCAGTTGTGACTCAGGGTTGAGTCGGGGACTCGTGTAGACGTCCGTCCGTCCTTCCTTCCTTCAAGGCCCGTACCAGTCCTCTTTCTTGATGCTCCCGTTGCTGCCACGTAATTTAATGTTTCCTCGCGCTTCACTGGTGCCTCGCATGCTCCTGCTCAGTTCCGTTACTGCTGTACCTCCACCGCACTGTTCACCACTTCGGCACTTGCTGCCGTAATTAATGTTAATTCAGCACGACTCTGCGTGAACCAGTTAATGAATTATTGGACACAATCGCGTGAATGTCCGTTGTCACTGCTGCTACCATTTAATGTTCTAATGGTCGGCTCCGCGTGAAGTTCGTTGTAACCGCTCCCACCATTTAATGTTTCCTCGTCTGTGACGTCGTCGTGATGTGAAAAACAACACAGACACGGAGTTTCTTTGTACAGGTTTATTTACAATTACTGTATATTACAATGTTTACATACTCCTCCGGAAACTACCGCTGCACTCCACAGCACTACCATTCCTGAGGCAAGCCGGCTCAGCCTGACCCAGCGTGCCCCAGCGTGCTAACGTGTAGCACCGCTCCCGGCATCTGCTGTCGCCACCCTCGCAAACCTGCGACCACCCCTCACGGATCAACAAAGCGCCTCCGCACCGCGATTCGGCCCTAACTCGAATGCCAACGGCCAACACTCCACCGGCGTCTATAGCGAGGAGTCACATGACAGACCTCCCACGCTGAAGACCCGCGGATCGCGTCACCTCATTCCAGAGTTTTGGGCCGGTCGCACAATGGGGCCCGCCGACAGCTGCAGACGATCTGTCCTCACTCATCATTCTCTGCTAGCTGACCCCCGGATGTTCCCAGACACGCCCCCGCCGGCTTGTACCCTCGAATCGACCGCTCCGGTTGCATCGCCAACCCGACGCCTGGACCACCCCCTCCCACGCCCCGACCCGCGCCTTGTGCGGTTCGACGACTAGTGAAATGCTATGACGTTACAAAGGTTGAGTTATTCCGATGGAGGAGACAGGCGAGGTAAGGTTGAGTTATTCTGATGGAGGAGACGGGCGAGTAAAGTTACCTCCATAAAGTTAGAATCGCAAAGCTTTCAAAAATTATTGATATTAGGCTAAAAATTTGTCGCTTTTTGTTCATAATTTGTTACGCAAAAAATAAATTTGTGGCTCTTGAAATGACCCCGCTATTAATGATTCGGCTAACTTCATATCAAGTTAGCATCGCAAACGCAAGAAAACCAACAAATTATAGAGAAAATTAAAAAATAACAACATAGGAATTTGTCGCTTTTTTTGTTGCTTCAGAGTTCCCAAAAACAATTTTTGTCGCTATTCAAATAATATCAGAAATGCGATTTTTTCGCAAATGCGATAGCAACTTGATATCGAGTTAGCATCGCAAACGCAAAAAAACAAAGAAATTACAGAGAAAATTAAAAAATGACTACATAGGAATTTGTCGCTTTTTTGTTGCTCCAGAGTTAAAAAAATTGTTGTTCTTAAAAAAACGGAAATGCGAAATTTCGCCAAATTCATATCTGGAAATGCAAGGATTTCAAGAAAACCAATGTTTCAAAATAACTACATAAGAAATTTTCGCTTATTTGTTGCTCGAGAATGACAGGGATAAGTTTCTAGGACCCATTTAGGTCCCTAGAAGTATCCATTTTTAATACAATCTAAAAAAATATTTTTAAAGATGGAAAAAGTATGCTGTTTTTTTAACCTTTCCGTAGGCGTTTCCTCATTTAATTTTACTTGAATTTTTTTCGTTGAAGAATAAGAGAATGAATTGTTTTCTTTTTCTATCGAAAATTCCAGACTTTAGGTTCAGCCTTTTGATATCGTACTTGTGTTGAAATTGTTGAATTTTGTATATTATTTGGCTCCACTTTTAAGAGTATTTTATTTTTGCATTATATTAGTTTTCTGTACTATATTTTATATTTATCCTTTTTACAATATTTTCGTACATGTACTATCGGTCACACCTTTCTTCGCAATTTATTTATATATTTATTTAATAATAATAATAATAATAATATATAATAATATGTTTGAATTTCGTTATCAATTCAACTTCTGATAAAATTCAATAAAAATTTGTGATAGAATTATGAGTGAGTGACAATTCAGTTTCTTGTGTTCCATTACATTCTTTTATTGATCACAATTATCATTTGACAGTAGAATAGCAACAAATATATTATTTTATGAAATACACTAACAAAATTGTTTAAAAAGAGGAACAGATGAAGATGAGGAATGTTGGTGTGAAAGGAAAAGCTGCCCTTCTAAAAAGGAAGTAAGAAAGAGAGTTTTCATTGAGCTTTCTACCTGTAGTATCCTCCACCCATTTAATCCCTCAACGCTATTGTGCCGCACACGACCTCCACCCGGCCCTCTTTGCTAGGCCGAGGTGGATTCCAGTACGGGGAAAAACTGGGATGAACAAAAGACGGCGTTTCTCCACCCTAAGCGTATAATAGATTTTCGACAAGAAATTTTCAGAATCTTGGCGTGCCAATCTATCTGAGGACTGCTGCGTCTTTCGAGCATCTCGAATATTTCCAATATTTTTTGATTATTGAATATCCTCCGCCAACGGCCTCTTTAAATAGGTGTACGGGAGTGATAGGGACGCACCCTAGTCCAGGGTGGGACGGAAGGACAGTAACGGAAAGCAACCTCCGTAAAGTTAGCATCCCAAAGTTTTCAAAAATTATTGATATTAGGCTCAAAATGTGTCGTTTTTGTTGCTACTTTGTTACGCAAAAAAAGTATCGCTCATTTGACCCCACTATTAAAGATTCGGCTAGCTTCATATCGAGTTAGCATCGCGAACTCAAGAAAACCAACAAATTACACAAATAAATAACCACGTAGGAAATTGTCGCTTTTTTGTTGCTCCAGAGTTCACAAAAAGAAATTTTGTCGAAATTCAAATAATACCAGAAATGCAATTTTTAGCAAACGCGGTGCCAACTTGCTGTCTTGTTAGTAATAATAATAATATTAACAATAATAATAATAATAATTGATTAAAGAAGTCGAGGAGGATCTCAGACAAGCACACGTTACAATAAATGATGCAGAAAAGAATTCAGGAACACTATCAAGAAACATACATTTGACACCGAAAGCAAGAAGAGGCCAGGATGTAAATGGACAGCAGAGCGGAAGAAACAACACAGTGAACACATGAAGAAAATATGGGCCCAGAGAAAACACAAACAATCATCATAAAGGAATTCAAGTTCAAACGCTCTCTTTAAATGGGAATAATCGTGAATAATAATAATAATAATAATAATAATAATAATAATAATAATAATAATAATAATAATAATAATAATAATAATAATAATAATAGTGTCTTTATTTATGTGTCGAGACTTGGGCCATCAGTTCCGCTCTTCCGCCTAACCACGTAATACTGAAATTTGTAGTTAAAAATTGAACAATAAAACGTAATTCAATGATACATTTAGTAAATAAAATACAATTAAGATATTTCTTGCCACAAATTTCTAAAAAATGAAAGAATATACTGCTGTAAGTGTGGTGACTTCTGCCGAAAACTATTGAATAAGTTGGTTATATTCCCTGTCTTTCTTAGAAATTTTAAAATGTATATCAATAGTTGAACTGCTCTTGCTACAGGCTAATAGTTGTGATTGGATGCGGATTTTGATGACCTATCGCCAAAAATGATCAATACAATGCTCTTAAAATGGTTTTAAGATGCCCTAAAAGCAAAGAAATGACGTAAAAATGTTATCAAATACCGTTCGTATTATCAACTCAAGCTGTTCGACACGTTACTGATGTCTTCTATTCGTTCTAGTGAACTCAACTTCAAACTTTCGTTTTGTACTGTTCTTCACCAATATATCTATGTCTTTAGTTATTCCGAAATCGCCTGAACCGACATTGGCGCTGACAGGCGTCACATACTCACGAGGGCTGACAATACAATTTCTGAGCGAAGAAATGGAATAGGCTACTCTGGAATTCTGTGGAGAACATTTGTTGCATTTCATAAATACTATTTGAAGCAAGTACCATTTAAAATTATATTAAAATAGATTAAATAAGCGGAAATGCATTTAAAATTACGGAAAGATAAAAAGTAACTTATTGTTCGAAATTGACGAAAAATAAATTTTAAAAAAGCCATATAAAAATGGGTCATTCCCTTTCAACATAATATAAAATGAATTTATATACTAAACGGCACTGTTCGAAAGTGAAAAGGAAAGAAAACGACATTTCATTAAAATCCGCTTCCTAGTTATGAGGTACAAAGTGTTACGGCTATTTTTATATTCCGGTTGACTTGTTAAAATGTGAATACGACTGCAAAAAAACTCATCTATTGTATTAATGAATACGATCAGAAATTATTGCCCACGGCATTTCCATTTGGCTTGGGAATATTAAGGAACACCATGTTAGTATTCCCTGCTTTTCCTTTGTCATCAATTTGTTCAACATCTTCTGTTCATCAGTGTAACGTAGCCTGTTTATCAGAAACAGCATGTGAACTTCAAGTTGTTATAATCTTGTTATCCACGGAGTCCAGCGCGCGAGTAGGCCTACGAATGGCCGCGCGAGTGACGACATATTAACAAAGAAGATAATTTTGATGCTTAACTCGTTTTAAAAAAGAACATGAGTCCAGAACATGCAGTTTCTAAAAATAAAAAATAAAATCATTTTTATGACGATGCCAAGTTCATAACCAAATGCAGAACGTCGAAGGTGATGTCCCTGAAGATTTAAGAAGAATTAGAACCGCGTATGGAATACACTTCAAATTGCAATTAGCCTTAACGCCCACGTAGCAGCACTTGATAGCTTTAAGCTTTAGTGCTACAGGGCAATTTCATCTGGTGGTTGGCGATTGCAATGAATTTTGATATCTTCAGGATACTACTACCTACGTTGCACCTACAGACGCAGAGGCGGAGTAACAACTTTGTCGCCTGTAAGCACGCGGAAAATTGCCGCTTATTTTTTTTTCAAATTACCCAGGGAACAGTTATATATAATAACAAGTATAATTTATGTTTAAAAATTGGTCACATATTTATGACTAAATTTCCCGCTAACCACTAAAAGTATATCTTTTTCCGCTGACTGCACTGAAAAACCGCCAAATCTGGCGGGAATTCTCCTGTTCCGGCAACACTGACTACAACAGAGAATCATTAGTTTTAAGAAGAATTGATTGAAAATCAAGACTCCTTTTCGGTAATTGTCATTAAATCTTAATTGTACGACCTAAAAATGTAAACATCGCTTATATTCAGTTGTCACAAGTCATACAGCAGAAGGTAATATCAGACTGTCAATAAATGAATTTGCTAATATTTAATCATTTTGTTCAAAAACTCATGGAATACAAATTTTAAACAGAAGAAAAATCGAAGAAGAGACTCTTTAAATGCAAATGTGGTCCAGAATTATTGCCGCCGTACGGACATGCCTCTTGGCCTATGCGTATATCCGTCCCTGCACACACGCGGCAGTGTTTGAAGTTGTGTGCTGCGCGTGTGCCACTTTTATACATATTTCCAGTTTCACTGATTATCATGCACTGAGTTCCATCAAATACTTTCCTGCATATGATGCCTATGTGAATTTGTGCTAAATGTTGGGGATATATCTGAAAATAACGAAAAATACCGGTTTTCAAATCAAATTCAGGTTCTTCTTTCGGTTCTTCCAGGTTTTTTCAAATTCCCGTTTTTTAAGGATTCCATGTTCGCTGGCCACCATGAGATTTATGAATAGATGGTTTTTGTCAAAAATTCAAGGGTGGGAACATTCTCTCAAAGAATACAGTTGTTTAACTGTAACACTTGACATAGTAATCATAATTATAAGATGTCAGAATCAACAGCCCACTACAAAAAACTATCATACATATACATGATTTTACAACACATTGCCACATTTTAATGACTAAAATGGATACACAAGTTTAAGTACCAAGAAAAATCTTTCCTGTTCCATAAGTGTTTCTATACAATTAAAGACTCTACCGAATATCAAAAAGGAAAGTAATATTGATTTTAACAATTATATTTAATGGATTTCAAATGTATAGTTTTAAATGACTATATATGCCTGCAACAAGTGTACCTCAGCTTCTGGGTCAATAACCCCCATCCCAAAAAGGTTTTTCGTCCAGTATTCCTGATGCTTTAAGAGAATGCTGAGATAACCTCTGTTTGCTTCTGGGCATAAATGTAACTTCACTCCCGGTGCACATTTTCTAGACTTTAGTGTGTAATAAAGTTATTCAAATTAAATTCTCCATGTTCTCGCAACAGTAAGTTGATTCCTTCACAAAGGGCACGACGACTGATAATAGCCGAAATCTGTAGCTATTTATCCTCCGCAAATGTTATAACATGGGCGTTAATGTTTTATTAATAATACTTGCCTCCACACATTAGCGGGATTTCGGATCTTTTATTGGGGGGCATTGTTGGGGGATAAGTATTTTTGATTACAATTATATATATATATATATATATATATATATATATATATATATATATATATATATATAAAATTTCGTCCTAATATATGTATACATATAATGTGCTCCAAATTCCCCATTTTCAGAAACGCTCAAACGCCATTTTCTAAAAAATTGCTCCAATTCTTTTCTTCACACGTTTCCAACGGGTAGTAATTGTAGTTAAAAATGACAAAGTTCAGTTTGCTATATTCTTTTGTTTTTTCAAAAATTATACAAATGTACTTTTTTAAATATCTCACACCGTTAATATGCACATTTTCAACGATTTTAAACACAATTGCATTTGCATTTGCGAGTCAAAGTATTTAAAATGACTTTAAATGAAGTGTTTCGAAAACTCAATAATTTTCTGTGAAAAAGAGCTTCAAATTTTGCTTTTACAGTAACACATAAACGCCATTTTCTTTTTTCACGGCTTCGCATTTTTTAATGAAAATTGCCATTTATGACGAGGTTTTACTCTTCTCTAATATTCTTAAAGTAATATTTTGTTTCTATTATTAGGAAACCGAAAAATTGAGAAAATGAAAAAAACAAAATGTACTTCGGGCGGCGATAGATGGTAGCTGGCAAGATGGGGGAACCGTAAAGGCAGTCCACACCAAGGAAATTAGGAACCTTTACTACGAGAAAGTCTGGAATTCTGTAGAACCACTATGAATGAAATGTGTTCCCGAAAAACATCTAAAAATAATATCATGTTCAAGTTTTCGAAAACATGAGTTTTTGTGCGAAATTTTGTGTTAAACATAGGCAATTTTTATTTTCTTTAAACTTTTTTCTTAAAAGTGGCACATAATTTTCTGATTAAATTTGCACCTTAGTGTAAATGACGCTTGAGAGAATCGTGCAGATATCATGTTCCTTGAAATGCATGGTTTTTCGAAAATTTAAAACGTTTAAGATAAGAGTACATTTTTTCTTAATGGAATATGTTCATCAAAACAATCTTCAAATAAAGTCATGTTAAATTTGTCGCAAATGAGAATTTTTTGTTATTAGAGTGACTTAGTCGCCTGCTCCGAATACGCTGCTCTTCGTGAACGTAATATGAGATCCAATTCCAGGCAATTGGATGCTACGTAAGTTAAAATTTGTTAAGGCATGAAGGTTTCTGGGCCTGGGCTTTTATATTTCTTTGATCGTTTCTTACATTCGAGCTTCAACGTTTGTATATTACGTGTATGAGTGTGTGTGTGTATATAATATATATATATAAACATATTTATATATAATTTAGAAATTATTTAAAACCTATTTGAAATATAAATTAAATAAAAACTATATAAAATAAAAATGCTAGCCTTCATGGAATATCAGATTGGAAAGCAACAATGGCATTACCCACCGCGACTTGGCAGATGAATTTTTGTGAATTGTTGATATGATTTAGCTGTATGAAAAGCAGATGCAATTGTCAAATTATTGTTGATACTTGCTTGAAAATATTTAGTTTCGCACCAAATATTCTACGATGTAATGAGTTTTACAAAAAATGATGACATGTGTCATTTGGAGAGATTGTGGTATAAATAGTATTGCATAACCATTACTAATGGCGAGAAAGTACGTGCTATTTTAGCACTAGTTTGAGAGTTAATTTTTGTGTTGTGACTCATGATTTTAGGCATGAAACTATTTAATTTCTAAGTAAATAACGCGTAAAATAAAAATATAATTGGAAGATGATTTACTGATACAGGATATCGACAGTAACACTGAACACTATACCGCGCGATTTATAATACTGAACCAATTTATTAATGGATCTTATTAGCTCAGCTTAGTAAAATTATTGTTCATTGAATTATTACATTTCTTCTTAAAATACAGAAAAAAGTAAAATTGTATAATATAAATTTGAAGGTCGGCGAAATGACATGCATATTTTTTTTAACTGTCCTAACATTGGCGGGGCAGTTGCCCCCCCTCTAAATCCCGCCTCTGGTCTCCACCAGTACCTAACGATGCAGGAGAATAGTATTTTACTTACTCAAAACAGCCACAGAGAACACAAAAGGATTTCATAGAAACCAACTCAGTAATCAGAGTATCCACACAGTGATCTGTGTTCCCGTTTGATATACGATTATAACAACAGAATACTATTTATAAATCTATGAATATTTTTAAACTTTATGTAAAACTTTAATTTAATAGGATTTTCATTACATCAATCACTCAGATGTATATTCAACTATTGTTCCCTTTACCATCATTGACCTTTGAAATTTGATAAACTACCAGAGGGTCGGTACCAACTATCGATATAATTAATAGTGTAACGAATATTGCGTCATCTGCCAGCGGCCACCACGAACTACCTGCATGCACGGATTGCGTCATCGGCCGGCGGACCTCGAACTAGCTAGTCCCAGTGTGTTCTGGCGCTAATCGCGAAGTCCAAAAAATTCTCGACGGCACCCGCCGAGTATAAATACGCGGCGGCCGGCGACCGCGAGTCAGTGTTAAGTTTGAAGTGGAAGCGGAGCTGTGAAGTGTGTGCATCTCGGTGAATAGCAGTGCAGTGATTGTGTTCAGTGACGTGAACCGTGGCCAGCGCCGTGAACTGTGGCCAGTGCTTAGGATTGTGCGACAGTAAGAGAAGTGTAATGTAAATAAATAATCACGAGAAGTGTGCCGTTTAAAGAATAATCCAGTGTTAAAAAACAAAATAAACGTTTTTGTTAAAATAATACCCGTTTTAATTCACCGCCTAGAATCGTAACAATAGTATACGCTCACGCTCCCGCTGGGAATGTGATATACATCGTAATGGTATCGTAAAATCCTGTCTATGAATTATGATTTACACACTAGTGATGTTCATGATCAGACATTTTGGAGGAAGAAAACAACAAATGAACCACTTTTGGGGTATTTGGGACTTCCTTTCTGGACATGATGCCAAAATCATATTTTTACTTTCTCGTATACATACGGGAGTTATATACGTAGTATTGAGAAAGTTATGTAATGCTACGGAAAATCGATATCGAGATTTCAAGGGAAATGCACGTTTTGGGGTCCCCTGATACCGAAAAAGTTGTTTTTTTTCTTCCTTCCTTCTTTCTTTAAACGTCCGTCCGTGAACACTACTAGCGCCTAAATCACACGTACGATCTTTTCCAAATTCAAAAAACGTCTGTCCATCTGGCTCTAGTTGAAGCTTTGAAATTTTGAAAAACATTCTTTAAATTTGGGGTTACTTTACATGTAGCCACTCGGACATTTTCTCAAAAACGGCTTCAAATTATTTCTTTAAATTTCTTGTAAGAATAGAGTAAAATACACTTATCAAGGTGACATAGGTCCGATTTTCACGGTTAATTTTCGAAAATTGCAAAAGTTTTAATTTTTTTCGGCGTCTTCCTCCTACTATAAACTGGAAGACAGATTTTTCTTTCAAATGAAATTTGTAGCTAATTGATAGTTTTTTTGTTTCTTTAAGGTCATGTAGACTTTTTTGAAAATTTTAGTAGTTTTCGTGCTATAGAGCGTGAAATATTTGCAATTTTAAAAAATTACAAAAACAAGATGTTCTCAAAAACAGCGCCAAATTTTTTCTTTAAATTTTCAACCAAATGCACATTATCCGATGACAAACACCATATTGCTCTATTCTTTTTTTTCCAAAAATTACAAAAATGTAATTCTTTTGACTCGACTCTCACGTCGGTAATATTTACATTAGAGGCGATTTTTCACACTATTGTATTTATGAGTACATGTGCTTTAAATAATGTCAAAGTTTCTCGAAAACTCAAGTTTTCTGTAAAAATGAGCTCAAAACTCCGCATTTTCAGAAACTCTCAAACGCTATTTTCTCCAAAATGGCTCCAAATTTTTCTAATGGATAGTGCTAATTGCCCTGTTTAATATGACAAAGTTCATTTTGTGGATCCTTGTGTGTTTTCAAAAATTACACAAATGTATTTTTTTTTAAATATCTCACCCCATTAATATGCACATTTCGATCGATTTGTATACATTATTACATTTGTGAGTGGAAGTGCTTTAAATGACTTCAAATGTAGTTTTTTGAAAACTCAGTCGATTCCTGTGAAAAAGCTTCAAATTTTGCATTTACAGTAATGGTTAATTGTCATTTTCTTAAAAACAGCTTCAAAATTATCAATGAAAATTTATATTTTGGACGAGGTTTTACTCTTGTAATTGTACTTTCGGTGATGACATCTCAGCTGGCCAGAGAATGGAGAAAGATCTTAAAGCTAGTCCACACCAAGGAAATTAGAAAAATTTGCTACAAGAAAGTCTGGGCCATGTCAAAGTCTGCCTGTGAAAGCCTGTGCCATAGCACCTCTAGTTTTGCTTTACATCAGCACAACAGATCTTTCTTTGAACATACACAAAGTAGAAGGCACTTGATTAAAAAATGCATTAATAAAGATAATGTTCAGGCTTCTGTAGCATCTACATACAATATTTGCCTGCAGCAGCAAATTTTGTGTTTCTTCACACTATTATGATAATATACTTTTGTTCAGTGTCAAGCCTTGTGTGGTGTGTAAAGAAAATGGTGTGGGAAGGAAGAAAACTGAACACCAATATAGATTCAATCAATAATTAAAACTGTAAAATTGAAATACCCAAATCTTTTGAAATACTACACTTTTTCCCACTGCAATACATTCAATGAACATAAATTTGTTTCTTCGACCTGTTGATTCCATTATTTCCTTAAATCTTACTTTCTACTTCATATGAACTACAAAACAAATGAACATACTTACACTTTTTGGAAGCAAGTGAAATAAAAAAGATTCTTCCAAGAGAATACAAGAGAACAATTGTGTGTCTGCAAACTTCTCCATAGAATGTTTACAGACTTTCTTGACCAAGAATGAATACATTTCCCAGAATACCACCTATACTACTTATCAGCATTCCTCTTGTGGTTTCTTAGGAACCAAAAAGGCTTTTCTTTATTGCAGTATTACCTACAAAGTTACACAAGGGTAAGGTCACTGGAAAGGAACTATGCCAATCAAATTAATTTAATAAGGATAATTTGAAATTTGTATACTTCATTGTTTTTTAACTCTGATTTATTATATTACATTAGAGATAAAACAATTCAAATTTTCAAAACTATTTTCATTTTTATGCTTTCACTCTCCAATTCACTTGAGGCTGCCTGACCAATGAAAAACTATTTTTTCCAGCACCTATGTGTTAAGGCAAAGCTCTCAACCTATCTGCCAGTTTTGCAGGTTCTTATCCATTCCCATCATAGCTTCCAGATTTATCATATTCCCTACATTCATTAGGATAATAAACTCATATTAATATGATGTAGTGAAGGCTGAATATTTCACTAAAAATAACAGTGTGTTGATCATATACCACAGCGTAACTTATCAATTATCACAAATACGACCTTACTAAACACTCAATAAAAACGTTCACATGAGTATTACAACAATGAATGCAAGAGACAGTGGAAGTAAATCAAGATTGTTGCTTTTACTATGATTTGAACCCTTCCCAAAACCAGCTCAAAAACTTATTTTAATTAGTAACAGTAATAATACCCCACATTTACATTGAAAACACAGCATTTGTACCTCAAGCAAGAATATTCAGAAACTGTCAAAAATTGCTTTTGGATTTTTATCCCGAGAATTCATTCAATTTTACAGAAATATTTAGGTAATTTTGATAAATTCACAAGTTTCTCGGAAAACAACAGCTTGAACTCTGAAGTCCAGCAGTATGTTTTCAGAGACCTCGTGCACAAGCAGCTTGCACATTACAAGCATTTTTGTACTAGCATAAAGTTGTTTCATTAAGTAATTCAACAGGAAAATACTCTACAAGGAAAGTTACTGAAAATAAACAAATACCAATGGAGTTTTCAATTTTTTTTATTGTAGGGTGCACTGTGTTAAAATGTTTTGAATACTACATATAATTGCAGAAATAAATATGTTTGTATTTATAGTATATGGTGAATGTATATCAAGAGTCATGTAACCACCACGCATTTGACCCCTCAGCACAAGAAAATAATTGCTAAAAAACTTGTGTAATCAACTATTTAATAATTTTTTAATAGTAATGTGATGGATTCAAAGTTTTTATTCTCTGTAATAATGCATCATTTTCACCACTCAAAAGTTGTCTTATCCTATTAAAAAACTGCAGTCACATTTCACACAGTACATAAGAACTTGCATACAAATACAATTTCAGTCAAGATAAAACAGTAGACTCTCAATTATTTGTGTACACTATTCAGATTAATGCAACTCAGAACATGTTTAACATACCCAGAAAGGTAGAAATTGCATACCTTTCATTTTTATTTTCAAATTCATTTGTAAATTACACAATCATTCAAGTAACTCACTCAAGACCTCAAGTAACTTGAATGCGTTACTTCCAACTCTTTATACAAGATTTAGCACAGGTGTAAGGCAGAGGTGGAGCTGAGGCACTAAATTTTGGGTGGAGTACATTCCACAAAGGTAATGTTAGAGTTATAGTTCAGAGCTGCAAACGGTAAATGCAGGCACCCAACACACAATTATTCACTCATTTTTTCTTCTTTGGTTATGAATAATACAAGAGTGAAAAGTCTTAAAATGAAATTGGCATGATTTGGAGTATAAGTGAGCATTTTCCTTTTCATAATATAATTAAGAGTTTACTGTGTTTCTCTCAATGCAAATCAATTAAAAACAGAACAACAGGATAACATGCTGGTTACATGTCCATTATACCAAAACCTTCTACCAATCAAGCAAATCCCATAGTTAAAAAAATAATGGAATGACCATCCCACCAGTTTCTCTTGACACACACTTTAATCGTTTACACTTTATATGAAAAAAATCTGAAACAAACACCTAAAAACTACATAAAGAATATTGAAGTTTAAAACTTGTGACTTGTTTGTTCTTTTCATGTTTTTAAATCACTTAATAGCTTATCTTGCAGACCCAACATACTATTTTTTTTTATACTTTTTTATATTATATATATTTTTTTTTAATTTTTGGGAGATAGTGCAGCAGAGAGCTATAGAGGAGAACAAGCTACTGAACGTTGTACAACATGAAGAGTTGGGATGCGTCTGCATTGCTGGGAGTCAGAGGATGTCCTGGAGGTAGAGCAGCAAATCCCAGGAACATAAATGTTCGTACCAGTAGGGCTAAAACACACACACACATAAAAATAACAATTACCCAAGCCTGAAAATTGAGAAATAAAGAAATAAGCATATTGAAGTCTACGTGTACTAAAATTTTGGCTCATTCACTCTCAATAGGTTTTGTTATATATGTTACGAACAATCAGAATCTGTTTGAATCTGGCTAATTTGTGAATTAGGCAGTGAAGGTTCACATTCTACATCCGAAATTATTGGATAAAGTGAAGTAGGAAAAGCTTTGAAACATAGTTTGGATTTTGGCCAGATGAGAACATTAACCAGCAGAAGGTGAAAATGACATTGTAGTGACAAGAAATAGCTGATTTTATGAGATAAACCCGAATTGGACTGCTGTTGGGAGAGAGAAGCATGGTTTTGAGTTCCACTGTGTCAGTTGTTAACATCTATATTTATAGATATATCTATATATTACTACCTAATTTCACTATACACCTCAGTGGCCACTTCACTACTTGTGCCCACCTCGGAGTGAAGAGAGACTGGCCTTCAGAATTTATATAAAATAACCTTGAATCTGAGCAATGTAGACAATTGTACGCAATTCCCACTGTACTTTTATGTAGAAATATTTTTCATTAAGACTCAAGAAACCCCACACTTGGACCTTGACCTTACTTTAACCAGAACCCTGTAGCTAATGCAAACATTAGCAGACAATGTAATGATGAAATGATTTGTTCAGTCCTATTATAATAATTTGTATTTATTATTATTATTATTATTATTATTATTATTATTATTATTATTATTATTATTATTATTATTATTATTATTATTATTATTATTATTATTATTATTATCATCATTATCATTATTTCATACAGCTTTATCCAAACAATCTGGCTGTTGGGCAAATTAGCTATATTCCTGTCAGTATACATGTTACAGCTGAAGTGCAGATCTTTCTAATTACCAAATTAGCCTCTTGATGTTCACATTTCCTGAAATGGGTGGATAAAGTCTAAGGTATGAGCAATTTCAAAGCATGCTTCAGACTTTAGCTAGATGCAGCTGACACTAGCCTAGGTGAAATACATTGTGGTGACAACGAAAAGCAGATATGTGACAAACTAAGAATCAGTCTGCTGATGGGAAGATTCTATGGCTAGCAGTAGGCAAAGAGTAGTTTCAAGTTCCATTGTGTGTGTCATAAATTTCTATTCACTCGATGCTACCAAACCTAACCTTGCTGAATACCTCAGTTGAGTTTTTAATGCCTTTCTGAGTTTGTGACGAGGCTCTGACCATCAGAATTTAAATAAAATAATTTTGAATCTGTAATGCGTAGGCTTACAAGCTTATGCCTTCCAATTATGAGGCTTAGAAAAAACAATGCATTTCTTTTACCTTTAATTATATATTTAAAGAATAAGCTGAAAACCTCTTTTTAATATTAGAATTGTAATTATGTAACATTAACCGGTACTTTTTTATTTTTATTTACTTATTTTGTCTCAAACTTGTTCAGGGGGTATAATACCGATTGGCCCTTACCAAGAAGAGTATTTGAAATAAATTAATAAGTAGAACAAATGAAAAATTTGCCCATTTTCATGCAAGCAGAATATTCAGAAAGGATGTTGTATCACCCATTGAGTTCATTGCTGTATGCCACCCAAAAAGAATTTATTAGTTTATGCCAAGAATTTTGAGAGAACTATGAAAACTAACTTCAGATACTACAGGTGCTGTAGCATTTTTAGACCAAATTCTTGAGTGGTAGTCAGCACACTGTGGCTAATAACAGCCAGATGATGTTCAAAATTAATCAATCACTGTCATTCACATTGTTTGATCCATTCTGTGTTGTTAATGTGTCAATTAACCAACTACTGAAACATTTTTCAAACAGCTATTTTTCAAACAGCTATTTTTCACAGCTATTTTTCAAACAGCTATTTTTCAAACAGCTATTTTTCAAACTTTCACCATAGCATACAAAAGAGCAGCTTCAAATATATTGGTAATAAAATAATTGGAGACAATTATTTGCTGCTTATGTATTGTGAGAATAATCTTAGTAACACATCGACAATTTCTGTTTTCTATCAGTAGAAATTGTTATATTTTCAAAATTATTATGGGGTGAATTTGAAATGAGAAAGAAGAAATAAAAAGAATGGCTGAAACTACTATAGTTTCACATTGTATATAAATAAAGTTAATTTATCTTCTCTTATATGCTACGAGACTCTGACATTTACAATAATAATGTTATTTTGTCACTTACCACGATCAGGTCGATCTTTACAGAAGCATACTATTATCTGCTCACAATTCAGAACATCTTCTGCATACTCCAACAGTCTCACAAACCTACAAAATAAAATGGGCAAAATGTAAGTCCAAAACTTGACTTGAAGCTTTTGCTATATTTTTGGACATGTAACACTACCTTTTGAAAGGAACATGTCACAATCAAATACAAGCACGCAATTGTAGATAACAATGTTCATTTTTCAGTACAATTGGCTCTGAGGGCAATTGTAGCTGTGAGCTAGTGCCAATTATTATTTTATTCAGCACGATCATTAAACTGCAAATGCATGAATATATCATAACAGTTCCTCAGAACACACTATTTCAGTCCCAGCATTTAAATGAGTATTTCACATCTTATAAAAGCTAACAACTTCCTTTTGAATATTTGGTCTTTGGTAAAGTAGATTTTGATAAAATGTTTCAATTAATATTCTTTTGAAATCAATATTGAAAACATTCCTTTGCCCTATAATCTGAAGAAAACAGTTTAATAAAGTTTCACTACTATAGAGGAGTTACTCTAAGAAGAGACCATTCTAACAGGTCGGGAAATTAATGCCATGCAGGGTGATGGCATTGCAAGACAGTGATGAAGCTATTTACAAACAAGCTAACTGCAAGTAAACACACTGACAAAATGATTGCAATTATTGCATGGATGTAACTAGCAGTTATATTGCCAGCAGTGGCCAAACAGTAGCTGTCAAAGTGGTCCCTTCCCATCTCTACATTTATTTACCTGAATATTAAGTCGACTCTGAATAGGTATAAGACAATCCCCTAATTTTGAAGAGATTTTTTAAAACTAATTCTGATTATTTAGTCAAAATAAAATTGAAAATTGTCTTACTGATTAGAAAATCGTGAAGATGAGAATGTTAAAGACTTATTGCCTGAACTATCATAATTTTCTTCTTTAAAATCAAGATGATCATCGTTTTTGTCACTACCCTCATTATCTTCACATGTATGATTGTTTATGTCTTTTTGCTCCTCCATCCATGCTACGACATTGACCTTTTAGTTCCTTCCTAGAAAGTTTTGCGTGTTAAATTCGAGTTTGTTCTTAGCCCTTCATCTGACGTCCTTTAAGAACATTCCCTTCCATGTCACCAGATTTACTATTGAACCCGCATTTGTTGATGGCCTGTTTCTTTAACAGAATGAACTTGAAATTTGCATCGTTCACTGTTCGTGTGATTGAGGGCGAACTCTTACATCCGCCCCTCCATTTCGCGGGTAAGGTGAGAGACAGCGGCAGTTTACAAAATTCGGTAAGTTTTTGCTAAGAAAATGTACCATCCTTTTCTGTGGTTAAATGTAGAATGTGTACGTAAATACTTGGCTGTACGGGAGACGCCGCGTCTTAGATACGGATGCCAACGTTCAGGGCGAAATCCATTTCGTCCTGAGGAAGGTCGCAGAATTGCGGGCTAAATTTGCCACTTACACTTGAGTTTCTGTAACCTGGCTGATGACAGCTGATCAGTTATTACGGTTTCGTCCAATCGGGAGCTTAAATGTCACCACAGTGACGTCACCGTGATGGCGTTTTAGCTCTCGATTGGATGACACCGTAACACCTGATTAAGTGTCATCGGCCAGGTTAGAAAAACCCAAGTATATGCCCAGGACTCAGCGTCTCCCGGACAGCCAAGTAGTTATTGATTCCGGCCGCGGAAGCCTACGCTATCTAAGAATGTGTACGTCTATCAATGTGACATTCAAATCTTTCTGCAAAACGCAGATTATTACGCGCCATAATTTTACCGTCTTCGCAGCTTATTGTTACGCAACATTTATGAGTTTCATGACATGGAAAGGCAATGTAAAAACAAACACCATCCGACTAGGCTTAATCCGTGAATATATGACTGGCATTTTTCGACTGAGATATTCAGGAAATAACTTCATCTTATATTCGGGTAAATACGGTAAATCATATTTTTCTCTTTTAGTCATGCTTTTCTAATATAACTGCAGACCAATAGTTTAAATTATTTACCTACTGTGATGAATATTGATATATGAAAGGAACTCTAATTTAACATTTATTTTCATCAATATATTGAATGTTTGGATGCTGTTAAGGCTTTAAGCCTCCTCTACATAACTTAAATGGTGTTTTACGATTATATTATCTGTGTGTTCTTGAGATGTTAAATTAAGTTTCTTCAAAGGCATCGTTTTTGAAGGATTGTGATGGAATGAACTGTTGCCAGGAGAGAGACACTAAATGCCATTGTTTCTCCCTTCCATTTCTTCTCAGGCTTATTATTCAAAGTACCAAGTACTTCATGAGTGTTTGAAAGTGAATCGTGAAGTGAACTATATCAAATTGTAGTCCAATTTAAGTGGCCTTATGGGAAATTCCGGAAAACAAGTTATTTCACCTTACAAAAACAATATTCACAACATATACGCACCCTTCTTTGGAGCCTTCTGGTGGCAGGCATGCTGGGACTTGGATATACATACGGCGTTGCCACAAAACTGTCTCCCACAGTCCCACAGCCACCTCACTCAGACGCAACACAAAACTCAGGCGTAGTGGCTGTGTCCCACTTGCTGCCAACAGCAAGTCCTCCTCCTAAACAACCATCCAGCAATTTAGTAATGGAAATAAAAAGGTAAACAAATCCTGTGTGAGTAACAACATCTGTGTACATTAAAAACTTCTACCATTGAGGTACTCAAATAAAAACCATCCAAGGATAGATTAGATTTTATTATATAGATATTATATAATTCATTGGATTTACTTAATGTTATTTAGTAGTTTGGAAACAACAATAATCACTGAAAATGATAAATTTATTGGCATTCTTGTAAAGGTTTTGAATCTTGTAATGAACTACACTTACGATTATTTTTGCACCTTCTTTTTAAAAAAAGGTTTCATGAGCAAAAATGGCAAATAGTACAAAATAGAATTAGTTGTATTAACACAAAAGTAAATTTCATAAAAAATGAATATCTTACACATGGATCATTAGTACATACAACACTATAATTAAGAAGTACAATCATATTTTATTAATCCTATATTATTATAATAATACAGAGCTGGAGGGAATTATGGGAGGTATCTTTTATAGAGAAAAAGTATTGGAATCCTAACCCCAAAAACTAGATTTTACAACACACATTCTTGAATGTTGAGAATTCAAAATGAAAAGGGAACTCAACATATTTCACTCAAGTGAAAGCTTTGGAACGATTTTATTCGACACTGGTACAAGTCCTTTGAAGCCGTCCCAAATTTCGAGTTTTTTGTAAATCAGCCACGTTTGTGTTTGTTCCCCGACGGAGCACACTCACTGAGCAGAGATGCTGCTCTCCTGGTTTCCCCGCGCCGGCGCCGCCTGGGGAGGTTGAAGGCGGCGGCAGCAACTCGGCGCGGGGGGCATCAGGACCAAGACCGAGGCCCCACCGCCAGCGTCACGCGGTACCACTGGCTCTGCGCGCCTCTCGACTCGCTACTGCAACACACACACAACACAACACCATCAATACGTTGCAAACACAAGAAACAGAACGTGAAAAAAAAACAACAATGAATTGCCAGGGGACGCTCTGTTTATTAAGAAATCGAGATGCTATAAGGTTTACAAAAACCATTTGCTCGTGGATTAAGAAAACTTAAAATCTTCGCTATTTAACATCTACCATTCCAATTAAAAAGAAAACTTTGGATTCGTTTGGACATTTGATAACCGATTTCGACAGAAAGAGAAGAGCACGCTGAGTCTGCCTCGAGGAGCAACGGCGTGGCGTCCGAGAGTAGAAAGAACTTGGAGGGAATAGAAAGATGCACGAGTAGAAGAAAGTACCCAAACCTGAACCCGGTTCCTTATTACGAGCCCCTTGATTTATAGCTCCGTACAGAGCTGTTGCTTATTGGAAACGTACTAAAATAATAGTTATTTGCAAGACTCAGTCAACCGGTAGTGTGGCTGTGTCTTCACTCGTTGCCGGACAGTCCGTCGTTAGTGCGAACAGTGAAAAGGAAGGTTTTTTTTTTAAGTGCCTATTCTCAGTTGCCTAATTTCGCTACTTCATCGGCAAGTTTTGTAAACATAACATTTTGAAGAGGATTTTACAAGCTATTGAAGTACTGTAATATAATGTATTTAATCGCCTTGTAAAAATGATGTTAGTATTTGGAATATAAACACACTGGTGCCAATCGCGGGTCCCCAATTTTTCGTCTTTTAAGTAACCATTAAGGTATTTGGTACTCTTTATACCTTAGGAGTCTAATAAAAAGCAAGAGCCTACTCTGAAGCCTATCAGCTCGAGATGGCAGGAAGAAGAATGGGGTCAAGAGACAATTTCAGAATTTAATCCCAGTGAAGCCAAAAAGAGAGAAGAATATTTTAAAGTTAAACAAAAAGCAAAAGGAAGATTCCACCTCCGGCGCGGAATTTAACATGTCCTCTGGCTCTTCCGAATTGAAGTTCTACAAGGGATATTTTACCTCGCAGGTGAAGAAGATGCAGAGTGCATGTTTTTCAGTGTAAAAGTTTCCGACAGCTGTAGGAGAACTGTGGATGATGTGCCTCATAAAATGTACAGGAGCGGAAAAAATGCTTTCATGTGTGACTTCAATATATAGACCATGTGCAAGACATATGACATTTTCTTGTGTATAAGATGTTAAACTAGTATTTTTGTAAAATTATACCGAGTTCAATCTATTTTCAGTTTTTTAAATTTATTTTTACCCATTTCTTACGTTTGGGAGGAGGGGGGTCACGTTAGGAAATCATTTTTAGAAATCCACAAAATGTAATGTTTACAAAAAAATTAATTTCTTCTTAAATTGCTTGGCCAATAATTTTAAGCAGAATACAACATTTATTTAACTACTTAAGGTATGCATTGGCATTATTTTGATTTAATTGTGCACAAAATTGGATTTAAAAATATTCGAAAACAAAATGGGGGCCCGGGTTTGGGTACTTTCCTGTACATACTCCAAGTGGTCTAAGAGCCTGACGACGAAATCCAAATGGGAAATAAAGATTGAAGGGCAATGACCGAAAAAATCCAACGAGATGCGGCAAATGGCAAATACACGATGAGTGAAGGGTCGTTCAAGAAATACATACATGCTACTTTAAGTTGAGTAACTCAAACATGTACGTATGGTATAAAGAAACAAGCGCCTGGGCTTAAGACAGTTTTTGTACATCCAGCGTTAAAAATAAGCGGACCTGGCTATTGTCATGTGACGCCCGGAATATTAACTCACAGCCTCTCAAGCAAGCAAGCAAGCAAGCAAGCGTTAACAGGGCTCGGTTCGGTAAGCGATGCTTCAGAAACTGTACCGAATTGTCTGCCGGTTAAAGTTGTTTTG
The DNA here is from genome assembly GCA_011170035.1 of Teleogryllus occipitalis. Taxonomy (NCBI): domain Eukaryota; kingdom Metazoa; phylum Arthropoda; class Insecta; order Orthoptera; family Gryllidae; genus Teleogryllus; species Teleogryllus occipitalis. The sequence goes on along the minus strand of BLKR01001172.1, from coordinate 283,377 downwards.
GGTTATTAGTGTGTCTTAGAGAACATTTATCACCACCTATGTAAGGCCGGGTACGGTTTTCTGCAAAAGATTATGCACGCTATTTGAAGGAAGTGTTTACTTTCACTCATAAGGATAGAAGCCAGTGGGAGAATATTGAAACTCCTGTGGTTTCGCAAACTGGATAGTCCTTTAAAATGGTATACATTCAACATTCCAATTTTTACAGACTTTCTGGTTCTAGGTCGATTTGGTTTTCGTGAAGAACTGCATTTCCAACATCGTGAATATCAATGTTCCCAGGTGCACATACTTCAATTCTTCCATCGCAGGGAGCAACAATGACGATTACGTTCACTGAAAAGAACACTTCGTAAACACCAAGAGAGTAAAAAGAAGTGAACATCTCTTGGCCACACTGCGCATTAGAGAAATGCTCGAAAAATTAGTAAAATCCCACAAAAATCAATTTTCAGAGTAATTTGTTTTCTTGTTTAAAATTGTTAACACTTTAACTAAAGATTGTACTGTGTTTTGAGAGAAATGATAGAAGCCTTACTATTTTGTAACAGAAAATAGTCTACACATTGACCTACATTCAATACACAAATTATAAATTTCTGTGATTTTGCGATTTATGAATGGCTCCCATCCCTGCCAAGCCCCTAGCAACGGCTCTCAACTGACAGCGGTACGGAGGGGCTGCCAACTGCCAGCCTGCTTTACTCTTGTTTCTCTACCTCTGTGCGTTATGTTGAAGTATATGTCTATTTTACACCGACTTAGCTTGATTTTTTGTACATTTCTTGATTTACGGCAACCGAGCATACATTTTGGACTACTCGATACGACGAATTATTGCTTACTCTTTATTACTAACTTTATAGACTATTATTTTTTATGCACGGTAACATTTCGTGCATTTCGCCTGTCTCTTCGATATAATGTAAGGTGACCAGACGTCCCGTATTAGCCGGCACATTCCCTTATTTTGAGTCCCTGTCCGGTATTTTTTGACAAGAAAATGGGACGCTAAAAATGTCCAATTTTTTGTAACATTTGTAACTTATCAGCATAAAATGCCGTCAAGAATAGTTAATTGATTATAACATATTCCGTTTGCTTCGCGTTTATAAAAAATTAAGTGAGACAAGACCTTGTGCTCGTGTTCCATGTAACTAGAGTATTTAGAGTCAGCAGTAGTCTCTAGGAAGAGAAAATGCAGTTAGTGCGTCAATTCTGTGTGTGCATTATCACTAACGATATAGTCATGGAGAAATTAAAAAATCCAATCCTTCAGTTTCTGAGAGTTTCCATGCGACACAATCTTAAGTAAGAAACACTGACCTACTTCGAAAAGACAGAAAGTACAAATTAAACAAATGCGTTTTTAAATTTTCTAATCTTTCGTTGGCGTAAATTGAATTCTACTACATCATGAAAGTGTGACAAAAATTAAAATGGCCGGTTTTTATGATTTCAAAATATGGTTACTTTAGTATAATGGATAACGAATTGCTTGAATTTTACGAATTCATTGAAGAAATTGAGGAAGAAGAGCAGCGAAGACGAATGACGCGACGTTACATCCGGGATGCACAAAATCCTATAGAGAGATCGCGGGACCGTGAATTTCAATGTCACTACCGATATTGAAAACCCACTTCTCTTTTCTTCGCTTTAGTGTGCTATCGGATGCTTTATTCTCCACTATTTCTTAATGTTCCAGTGTTTCTTTATGTTCGTAATGTTCCAAAATATTGCTGGGTCTTTATAAAGGGAAAAATATACGCAGAAGAAACAGAATAATGGAAATCCACAGAAAGTTCCGAAGGAGAAAAGCCGGGTCGTCATAAGAAATAAAGGCAAAAGATGCAGAAAAAAAACCCAACTAGAAACAGCTACTATTCTATGGTGACCAGATATTGAAAACCAAAGAACAGCCGTTGAGACTTTTTCTTGATTAAAGAAACTGAAAAAAAACGGAACACATGCACATAAACTTTTCGTATTCCTCAATTAAGATTGATTGTTAAGTCGCATAGAAACTCTCAGAAGCAGAATTACTGAATTTCACCGTAGCAATATCGATAGCGATAAAGCATATACACAAGCTCAAATGACGCGGTAGCTCATTTTTCCTTCCTAGAACCACCACTGAATCTCTCCTTGATTTCAATAGTTTCAATTATTTCACAAAAGACTAACGTGGAAACCTCACATCCACGCAACTCCTAATAAAGCCTTGGTTATAACATCAAAAATGTTCCCCTTAATTAACTCTCGATCTGCCACTACTATAGAAAGAATATTACTGTACAAATCAATTATTCAACCCACGAACCTATGCATGTCCAGTATGGGGTGGCGTGGCACCCAGTAACCTCTAAAAGTTAGTTGCATTCCAAAATAAGTTCCTAAGAAAGACCCTCACGGCATCATGGTTTATTCCAAATTCCCAAATTCATCGCGAGCTAAATATATTGCCACTAGACGAACACATGTAAAATAGCCAACCATTTCCATAAAAATCTTTACTCTTCACCCTGTTCCACAATATTTAATCTGGGCCGTCGTGCTTCATGGCCCCGTATTAAATCAAGGTTCCCTAAGGATAGACGGAGACCATCGTAACTTGTTTTTTTACACCCTTCCTAGCGCTACCTTAACTTTCAACTTTACAGCTCAGACCAAATCTTGAAGCCTGAACAAATCTTCGAAACTTCGACAATGTTCACGAGTAGGAACGTGTACTCCTTTCTATGGATGGCCATATCCAAAATGTTATAATATAAAATGTACTTTTTCAAACTCCTCGAGAGACAAATGTCGAACGAGAAGAAATAAATAATTAAAAAATGTGCCTGGTTGTTGATTCAAGTGACCGCTGAAAAATGAAAAAATTATCGGTTCCACGAAAAAATGTACGTTTGTGGAGGTGGCCCCTTAATAGAACTGGCCGTTTTGGCTGGTTTCACTGTATATCAAAATATTCACTTTTGTCGCGAGGGAAAAGTGATTTATTTTTATTTTGTCTGTGTTTTGGAAGTTATATATTTTTCAGTGACAAATTTTTTATGTATATATTAAACGTGATTTTGGAAGAAGTTTATCAATCAAATTACAGGCGCTTTCTTGAAACACGACTGGGTGTATAAATACTTTTGACACTGATTGTACGCACAATTATTTACATATCTCAAAGATAGCATGGGTCGAAGTGCAGAGCATTCGGCTTGGTGCAGAGCATACAGCATTGTCGCAAGCACACGCAGTGCCTCCGCGCGTCAGCGACTGTCGACTTCTGCTGCCTTTACAAGAACGCCCAAGGAACAACTCGTTTGAGCCCTCGAGCGCCCTCCGTGGCATGTCAGCATCTACTGCCCCACAGTCACAGAGCAGAAGCAGCGTGGAGAAAAAAGACGAGACTACTTCTAACTCCTTCACAGGAAGTCAAGAATCCTTTTCCCCAAAATGGACCCGTTCCCTCTTCCCGGCTACCAGCACTTGTTACGATTCGTCTTAATGAACATGGCCCCATGTTGATCGGTATCCGATCGTCGGAAGAGATCTTCTCATTAAAGATGAGAGAGCTATTGTCTGGGATGTTACAGTGCTTTCTAACAATTTGATGAAACTGAATGAAAAAGTTCACTAGATTCTCCGTTTTTTAGTGAATAAAACCCTAAAGATATTTAAAAAATTTTAGAGGACTGTTAGATAATTTAGCGTTTATCGTGAAAATACGCCAATATTGCTTTAAAATGACTTCGTAGAGAATTTTGACGAGAAACAAAATACTGAATTCTGAGTTCCAACAATTCAATTCCTTCAGAAAATAAAACAAAAAAACTTTAACTATGTTTCTTTGCTAACTTGAAACTGGATGAAACTGAGAAAAATTTGAATCATGAAACGGACGCTTTTATATTTTGTTTCATTTTGCGCCGACCTGAAAGGCCGAGGTGGCTAAGCGCGTGTACCGACTCAGCGCTTCGGTCCGAAGGGTCGCGGGTTCGAGTCCCTCCTTGGGCAAGGTTGTTTGTCTCGCGTATGTGTTGGCGCAGATGGCCTCTGCTGACCCCATATAAGAGAAGCCGGCACGTGCGTGATCAGTGGAGTCTACTGTATGGTTAAAAATGCGTTCCATCGGGACGTAAAGGGTAACTGGCTGTCGGTTGGAAACGCCATAGAAAGAAAAGTATTATTTTGCACGAAATTGCCCATTTTGGGGTTTTACTAGACCAATTTGACAGATTCGTAGTTTTAATGCATGAAATATAATTGTTCCATTATCAACTTTTATTAATTTATCTTTTTAATAGCCTGATTTAAGAAAAACGTTAACATGACTTACCCTGGCAGTGCATTTGGGTGCTCTGTTAATTAATGGCTTATTTTAAGTGGCGAGACTCGGGCCATCAGGCCCGCTCTTCCGTCTGACCATGCAAATTTCCTTTCTTAAGCCTTTCACCATCTAGCAGAGAAAGAACGCATCATCTTTGTGAAACACGAGTGACGTTTAATATGTATCAATTCTGCATTTTGTTGCCGTAGGAAGTGAGTGCCTATACCAGTCCTGATGCCTATTGTGAAATTAAAATTTCTGAGGAATTGCAGCTGGAGTTAGGGATACACAGTGTTGCCACGAATTCAGTCCGCTCAGGCCCTTGGTTGCGGCTGCTAAGCCAACGCCATGTTCGGAGTCTATCTTCCCAATTGGATCATATAACTTGTATATCAAAAAATGATAAAAGCCTGTCTTCGCTGAACTTGACCAATACGAGACTGCGTGCGTGAGTCACAGTTGACCTTACGTCCTGGCGTGATGCTTGGTGACAGTCTGCGCTGTTTCAAATTCATCGAATTTATCGGACAAGATGTTGCCCTGCGAGATACGAGAGAATATGACCGCTTTTAGCTGCGTGAACACATGCGTCAGAGTGATGCTCGGCGCAAAGACAACGGTAAATGTAGAACGAAGTTTTTCCTGTCTAAAACACATTAGATAGGAGATAAGTTCTCAGAAAATAATTTGGAAATGTAAATTATAATGAAAACCATGAATATTTCTTGTATAACTTAATTATTTTTGGTTTCTGAAAGTATTTTTGTATTTTTCAATTTTTTTATTTACGTTCCTGTATTTTTATGCTAATTTAATTTTGTGTGTGAATATTTAAAATGTCAAATTACTTGCCGCAACAAAATGTACAAACATAATTATAATTAAATACTAAAATCGTATTTGATTCATCTTAAATTTCACATCCAATATGTAAAATAAGTTGCAAGTGTATTAACTGGAGATTTTAGGCTACATAATACCAAAGTTTAGCGAAGTTTTGTTATTGTTATTGCAAGTTTTTGGACGTTTAGGTGTTTTTACTGCACGTTTTAGTAAAACCGGTCTTTATCACAATCAAGCATTAGAGAGGGAAAGCAATGTATTCTCCCTATGGCAAAATGGAAATAATTTTATTTACATCCCCGCCATCTCATGACTAAGTCCCGCCCAGCTGCTATCACTCGCCCACCAGCTACGCCTCTTCTCCGCCACACCCAGCCCATTCCAGTCAGAACACGAAACTTCGACCTTAGATTATTTGATTTTGAAATACTAGATGCCTAATTGCGCTATCACAATGAATCAAAACGCATTTAGCTCGAATTTGAATGAGCTTCCAAAATCAGGATCAATCCTGTTTTCGATATTTTGGCTTAAAAACCAAGTGCACATTTAAATTCTGCTATAAATAGGGCGAGAAATGGGGTATCATGTTGAACTATTCCAAATCAAGACGTATGCAAAGACATTTTTATATTCCGTTGAGAAGCGTTTGCGAGACAAGTATAATGATGTGTATGAAACAGTGAAACAACACACCCGTTACCGACCACAATAATTAAAACTCTATGCGGGGTAAACGAGGCAATTGATGTGACGTCGATGTTCCACAGAGCATAGTGTAGCATAATTTCCAAAAACAGCCCTAGTCGAAATGCGTTCCTAGCGGAAGCAGGAAGTGCGTCATATCAGTCCATAAGATTATTCCTATGTGCGTTGCAGTATTTAATGCATTTCGATTAGACGGTTCGAATGATGAAAATTAAGATTATATCCACAAAATTAAAATAAAGATATCCCCAATAAAAAAAACAACCAAAATATTCCTGTCGTTTTAAACCCTTTTCTTAAAATCATGAAATTAAAATCTAAATGCGCCGCCTACAGCAAGTTTTATTAAAACGTCAGCATCCGAGTTACGTTTGCCAAGTGGCTATTTTGAATAAAAGAAATCAAGGTAGTTGAACAAGGGACAAGTGCGGAGATTCGCAGCTAATATTGGCGAACCGGCTGTGGATCGGGGCCAAACGATCCACACAAGTGGCCTCGCCAACTCCCGGCGATGAGGTGGCTAAATCTGCTGAGCAAACTAAACATCGTCCATCGTCCCTATGTCCATGAGGGAATTCAGAGTACTTGCATGTGTGAACGTGGCGTGGTCTTGATACACACAAGGTAACTTGTATGGCTTAATTGCAGCCTTGGAAATCTACACAACTGGGTGAACTTCGTTTATTTTCACGATACCATGCCTTTCTGAAAATGATGGAAAATAATTTAAGGGCAAAAATTGTTAAACGCTTATTTAAACATTTGTGAATTTTACCTTCAAAGTTTACAACACAAAACAAACACATAACTCGGAAGAAAAATATCAAAACCATTCCCAAACATTAAAAGATTACCTTTACCGTAGACGAAAAGTAAAATGATATCACGAATTGTAGCTGAACGTGTGCAACGGCTGAAAAACATTTGAAAGTTAACGTCTTCACCTAGTCCAGAAATCATCAGAGTTGTGCTCAAGGCACAACGTTGCCACATTCAGACTTTCTGACATTTTACATTATGTGTGTCGGGACGAGAGAGGTGAACATTCGAAAGCACAAAAAAACCTGTTTCTCCAAAAAGTTATTCAATCAAAATATTATAGAGGCCATATTTATGAGAACACAGTCACATCAATTTCACACATCAGTTGTGGAGGAAGAGTCACACTTGGCCTCACTGACGCCATAGAGCGTAATTATGATTGTTATTTGAAAGGAAGTCCACTCACCATTAATATATTAAAAATATAAAATTGAATTGGGCATCATAGAGGGAAATGTCAATAACGACACCAAGATGTTAAATTGTTCGTTTTTTACTTCTTTTAAAATTTATTTCGACGTTTCGTGAGTACTTAACGCCCCACTTCATCAGATACTCGAATGAATAGGTGAAACAAAGGTGAGGCGTTACGCACCCAGTAAACATCGAAATAAAAGCAAAACAACATAACATCCTGGTGTCGCAATTGACTTGCCTTCTATGGTGCTAAATTCATATTACTCGAGGGCTTTCAGAAATTCATTAATAATAATTTCTTTATTAATGGCGAGGCTCAAACTATTTGGACAACTCTTCCGTCTAACCTTGCCACAGCGCACATCTCCCGGGACACATGTTTTCTTTAAAGAACAAATACTGTGCGCCCTTTCAAAGCAAAGAACTGTTATTACTGTCCGTTCTAGTGCTTGAGGACTTGAGATTTCTGGTACCAAGTCAGCGTTCCGCTAAACTTAAGCTCGTCATTACTACGCCTAACCAAAAATAGATGAAATTTGAAGAGGCGACAATATTGAATTGTGACGCTTTAAATCCCTTGCGCAAAATATACTAAAATTTTACATCAAAGTAAAAAAAAAAACTTCTGCTATTGAGCATACATTCCTAAAAATATCTTTCTTACATCTACTTTGCTCGCTGTGCTCAGTCCGATTAAGGCCAATAGAAATCCCATTCTTGTCACCAGTTTCACTAAATAGCAACGGTACCGTGGAGGACAGCAATGACAGCGTAGCAATGGAAGTGTGGACAACAGCGTTCCGCATACGCGGAAGTTGCATGTACGTCTTAATTTGCACCCGTAATTTTACTCGCGTGATGCACCGCCAGACACCGCGTACTACGTACGATACAGCGACTCTCCGTCTGAGAGCCAACGGGGCTAGTCCCAGAGGCTGAGGCGAGGCGAGGCGAGGCGAGGCGAGGCGAGCCGACACATGGTGGTCGTCAATAAGGCTGCCGCGTGGAAAAAAACCGTGACTGCGTCGGGCCCTGCGCCGCCGGTCGCGTAGCAACAGCGCCACAGCATCCGTAAGGATAGGCGCTCGGCGCGGGGCAAAGGGGGCGGGGCGTCACGCCGCGGCGGTGGGGGGCGCGGCCTGCCCGGGCACTGCGAGGGGAAGGGTGCCATGCCCAGGGGGAGAGTGCAGAGCGAAGGAGAAAGAAAGCGCGGAGGATAGCCGACAGTGAGAGCGAAAGATTCTCGCGAGCCAGCGCGCGTCGCGCCAGCGAAGTTCACTGAAATCCGGGAGGCTGCCTGGCAAAGCGGAGTTGCTAACGTTCGTCCAGCGACGGACGGAATGCCTGCATACGTCTGCATCTCGGAACCGAGATGCTCTCCGTTTGTAAAACGAACTTCTGGATGTAACTACGTTCGCTTCACAGCTGTCGGCTAGCTATCTCTTTCTCGTTCCCCATTGAGTTTTCTGACAAACTTCCTAAAGAAAAGATGCGCACCAATACTCTTTGAAATCTCTAATTCATATACCTGAAATTCGAAGAAACCTTCTCCAGCAATTTCTCCGACTTAATTATTGGAAGACCAGTGAAGAGAATGACTATCACCTCAAAGCTCTAGAAACAATGTTTCATTTCCGCTCATGTTTTGAGTTCTCAATTTTCGCAAGATAATTAGATTTTATAGTTCGGAATTTCCCTTGGGTACATCCATACACTCCAATAGTTTTGGTTATACATACAAAATTACTTTCATTAGCGTAGTTGACATTTTCAACTTTCTAAAACGTTGTGGTTCGATTCAATATGGTTACCTTCATTACATATGGGTGTTAATAACGCATGCTGCAGGAAAACATTAACATTTCTCATGATTTAATGATAAGAGCATGCACCCCCCCCCAGTTTTTTTAATCTCCTTTCGTATCAGGCTATCTCGAGGCCCTTCTGCCCAACGCAATATCTGCGCGGCGGCCTCGAATAACAAATGACAGCTGCAAGGACGCATCGGACTGAAGCAACGCAGCAGAAAGAGGAAATCACGTGACCAGGAAGAGGATGCAGGCAGCCACAAACAAACAAACAAAACTATTAAAAACGCGAATATCAGTATCCAACTGCGCTTCTGAAAACTGCATCTCTAGAGTCTGGCCTCCTTTCCAGCACCAGAAAGCCGGGCGACCTGCTTTCTGACGAGGGAAAGTGCGTCGCTCATCGACACTCCATTTGCTGAGTGCGAGTGCGTACGAGAAACAGAAAATGTTTTCCTTTGTTCAATAAAAAAAATAAAGGCTGGGTGCTAGACCATTCGAAGTGCCAATTTTAACTACATTCGGAAGATTGCGTACAAGTAAGCGAAGCAAAAAGCATTAGCACATTAACAATTTATTTTGTAGATAATACAGAACCGCGTTTGTAAAATGCTAACAATTTTTTTTAAACCCACATGCATTTTAAATTATTCTTCTATAACATCTCCTACGCCTTTATAAATCATATAATAAGGAAATCTGCGAAGACTGAATAAGAAAAGGAAACTAATTCTAGGAAGTTTTGACTACAAAACCGTATCCCCTATAGTTAGGGTCATAAACTATACGTCCAAGGTTAGTACGGATTGTCCGGGATTCAAATTTACATCTGATTTGTACCGTCGGGGATTGACATTCGAGAAGTGGCAAAGCCGAAGTTAGTAGTTTTCTGCTTATAGTTGCTGGCAACTGGCAACGCTGTTCGATAGTCCGTCTTGTCATGTACTACGCCATTTGCAGTGTTTTGATTTTATGCGCGTCCCACTAGCATTTGTAAATATACAGCAATAACGCTGTTCAACAAATTAAAATTACTACCATCAGATGTTTTATAAGTTACTGTATTTCAACAACTCCACACTGCGTCCGGGATTGGCTTTGAAAATTGCCATCCTCAGTATACTCAGAAATCGAGAATGCATAAAATTGTTTCGAGAAAATTACTTTTACGTTACACATGCCAAAGTTAATAAAAATGGCATAAATGTGGGACATACAGAATATGAAATTCTAACACCTAATGATATGCCACTAGACGGGGCAGACGGGCGTGTGACCTTGGCGCTGCATTGGGAGCGGGCACAAATATGACTTTTTGAATATGTAGTTACGCATAATTCAAAATCGAAAAATTACTGAAGCTAAATGAAAAAGTGTAAGTGTTGCATGAACATGTGTTTAATGTGAGTAAAGAGGATGGATAGGGCAGTAAACTGCGCCTGAATATATTTTTAAAATGATCAGGTAAAGACGCTCTGGGAACTCGCGACGAGTGTGAAGGTACCGTGGAACTCCTCACCCGACTCTGGAGAGTTCAGACTGCACTCCCCCTTCCCAACCTCGGTACCGGCAGAATACAAAAGAGCTAAATTACGAGAACAAGCAGCTCACCAGTCTTCGTACTACGAGTCCTTAAGCCGGCCATCTTAACGTCAAAGAAGAAATGTAGTACGAAAAAGTTTAATTTGAATACGGTGAAAACGTCTGTTTGTACACCTAGATTTACTCGAATCTAACTTTTCTAATCATGTTGATCGTATATTATTTTTATAAACCTTCATTTCATTTGCAGCTATTATTGTAAGTGTGAAAGAAAATGTCGAACATTTTAGTTTCAGATTATTTCACCTGAAGCGTCTTCGAAATAATTTGTTTATACTCTTAAAAAAATTACTGCAATTTAAACTTTACCTTACAAATACAGCTCCAATCCACGTGTAAACTAATTTAGTTACGTTCCTGCGGAAAAAAAACAAACAACATAGTTAACCTGTAGCATTCGAATGTTTTCTAGAACTAAACCCCAACGCTCATAAAGAGCGATTCAGCAACATTCCTCACTCAAGTAAGATTATTCTAACAGGCTAACTATTCAGGCGCAGTAAACAAGAATTCATCGTAGAAACTAAGCACAAAACGGACAATATTATGGAACTCGGATCGTGCCACATTGATATGATAGCATTTGATAAGCAATAGGTTCATTTGCAAGAATTTTTGCACAACGTTTAGCACTGAAGTGTATAAGTTATTAACCCACTTTCGGGCTTCTGTGAATGAGCGAATTCCAATGTTATGCTTAAGTGAGCGCGGTCAATTCCTTACCACTAGAATTAGAGTGTCATGTGACATCCGTGGCACAATAACGCAGACACGTGATCGCGCCAAATGGAATTTTTTCCCACCTGGCCACAGAGCGCGCTGCTAACTATATTCCAATTCTTATGAAATGATTGTCAAAGTAATGTTTATATTATGACGTTTCCTTTCAATTAAGAACCATCAGGATATAAATCGTCACCTTCGGTTAGAGTCGATTTTTTTTTAATACACCAGAGTAACATTTCTTCTCTAACATTTAAGTTTCCATTTGCCATCCGTTATTCGTAAAACTGTCATTATCCCGAGGCCTTTCTCTGCAGGAGCTGTTCGCCACGAGAATTACACGAGGGAACACGCACGTAGTGCCAAATACAACGAAGGACCTACAACTCCAGCAGTCTCTGACAAATCACGTACACGGAGCAACGACTGCATCTGATTATGAAATCCACCTCCCTCCAGGCCGGCGAAGTTTCCCCCCACGCCACAGTGCACGCGGCGGGGCATTGACCTTTATCACCGCACTAGGCCGACGGCAAATCTTGGAGCATCCATTTGGAATACATACGAGCACGGAACCCACTGGCAATACAACGCACGGATTAGTAATGTAAGAACCAAAATTTTCCAATCAGGTTTTTGCCAGAATTAATAACACGCAGACCGAACAGACGGAAACTTTTTCAACCAACATTTCGGTAAATCCTGTTATTTTTGTGGTAACGTTTACATCAACGAAATGTGATAGACCTTCAGACCGACTTGAAAATAGGAGGGGGGGCGGATGTCGTTTAACCACAGTAAACGTATTTACAGCGCAGCTCAGTGTTAGATGTCCTATGATGACCTGTTGGTGAGCCTTCAGCGCGGTGTCAAAGGAATACTACGCCGCAAATAACATAAAAACTAGGAATTTTGAACACTTAAGAAAATTATTGAAATCTAATGAATGTTGTCCATTGAAAGTGTATAATGGAATCACGAGAAAGAAATTTCTTTACTTTTCATGAAAATATTTAGAAATGTAAGGAACCTACGTAATAAATAAGGGTATCTAGGAGGTATACTTGGGTTTTTCTAACGTGGCGACTGAGGGCTAGTTCACCAAGATGGAATTCGGCACATTTTTTTGCGCCTTTCTTGGTCCTGCCGCAAGGTGCCGCATGATCGCGACCGCCATCAAGCAGTGCTGAAGATCAAGCGACACTAGCGGCTGGACAGAATGACTCAAAAAGTCGTGCCGAATTCCATATTGGATAATCTACTCTCAGTCGCCACGTTAGAAAAACCCAAGTATAATATTTCTTTTGTGCCTTTGAACAACTTTCCTTCTTTCCTTTCTGGTTCTTTTTGAAAAAAAAAAAAAAAATTAAAAAAGTGTAATCAGTATGTAGTGTATGTTCCAGAGAATCGCGTAACGGGGTCGATGAATTTTTTTAAATATATATTTTCAATTTTGACAAGATCTGAATAGTATACAGAGAACTTACGTGAGATTCTAAGGAAAGAACCAGGTGTGCACATCTTAGTTCACACTGAAGATTTGCTAAAAATAATTCGGGCAGAGTTTTTAAACATTTTGAATTCTAACAATTGTTAAGCTGTTGTATAGCGTGTTATCATTGTAAGAAATCTGTTTTTCCAGTCGATTTAGTAATCTGAATTAATAATTCACACAAAACACTTGATACTATTAAAAGTAACCAGGTGCGATGCATGCTTTTCTAGTGACAAGTTTTCATCCACAATTTAATCGACAGTTTCACAGTTAAGACGAAGAAATTAGTTTTCAATGCCGATGCAGACAGCAATGGCGCGGCAGTCCTTTTGAATGGCGCGCCTGAATTAAAGCCATTTTCTGGGAAAACATTCTTTCGAAAAATTGATTCTGTCATTCAATAAATTCAGTACTATCAGAGGCTTCTTATTATTGAAAGGGCGGAGGGGGGATTGAGGTCTACGAAGACCACGATATCATTTACTATTTATGATGACTTGTAAAGAAAAATGAAAATAGTTCACTTAGCATTTGCAAATGCAAATGTACAAAAGTATCCACTCGTAAAAGAAATCTCGCTTAATCTATCGCGGGAGAGGCTTTATAGCTCCAGATACGTTTCATTGTCAAACATTACTTGAAATTTATTTTCGGAAGCTCTAAAACACAGAGTTGCATGCTTTGAACTCTCAGTTAAAACATGAGAATCTCTAATATCTCCTAGCTGTCTTGTGTCCACTTCGCAGTACATGTGCTGTAGAGCTCCAATTACCCAACCCAGGTAATTTCTAAAAAAAGGGGAATTCTTTTAAAGCTAAATATGTATACATACTACAATATTAATTTAGTGATTGACAGTGACAAAGAACAGTGTGCCTATTTCGAGTACAACAACGGATGTACTGAATTCAGTGTTCGCTGGAAGGTTATCTTAATACATCCGCTGCAAATTAAATACTTCATATAAATAAACGTCCAGTGAACAGTAACGACACATTTTTTCTCGAAGTTATCCGGTTGTTTTTTACTGTATTGTCTTAAATTTTCTGCGAGGCCTACGTCACGAATTATTTAAAACGTTACACTCCTTTAATGGTTTTTACACGTTCCTTGCTAAACCCTAGATACGATGCAAAATTTGAAATTGATTGAACTCTTACTTACATTTAATTTCGTCGCATTTCATATCCAGGAAATCTCATGTAAAACTCGTTCATTCTATGTAGTTCGCTCGCATAGCCCAGTCACGTGGGTGCGACCTGCTACACTTTGTCGCAAATGACCCGATGTTTCCTTTAGCACTAAGTATCAAAGTTCTGGTGTGCAATTTCTAGATAGAAATTGTTCCTTAAAGAAAACATTTCCTTTGATCCATTGAGCAAATGCTGACATGGAATCTCGTTTTGGTTCTAAACATATTGTGAATACAGGCGAGCAGGGCACAATCCAACAAAAATTAATGTAACATCATTAAGCGCACATGTCTCTTATTTTCTAGTTATGATAGGAGGCGAACCAGTTCTGGTTTACAAATTTTGCCAACTACGTTTTGTTGGTACTTTGTATTCATCATTCAAATGTAATAAAAAAGCTGGATAGAGCTGGAGTTCGAGAACACGTGCGCAGATCGTACTTTTCCCCGATACGTCCGTAGAGTTCTTACTGTTTTTTCACAATAAATCAAATCTAAATAAACCAAATATTTGGCACGAAATGGGTCGGTCTTTCCAAAATACAAACGGTGGCTTTTGACCACAAAATTCAATAAAACAGACGAAATTACATCATACAATGGATACATTTGAGAACAGCTGTCACCGGAAACGCACTTAATAGGTGAAATATTTACAAACTACACACCAAGGATCTGTCCTCGTGACAACCAGCACGGGTTGTACGAGAATCAGTTTAAATGTAAAAGGCAATTTAACCCACCACCCCCAGGGTAGGAATGCGACATCGATGAGCACGTTTTCAAAATATGAATTATTTTTCAAAAATTATTAAAACATTTTTTGAATATCAATAATTCTAAAAAAAAATCTATGTAATAAAAAGTCAACCTATGCAGTATTGGTTCCACTGTCAGTTCGCGTGTTGAAACCAGTAAACGCGGTCTGTACTACCTTCATCGTGCAGACACCTCTCGCCCTCGCTGATCCCGTTGAACCGATATATTTTACGCCCTTCCTGGAAAGGGGACGTCGACGAATGAGCGGGTCGTGCTTCTTCCCGTTCTCCTCTTCGGCGTACGGAGGGCTCGACTCGCATTGAGATAACCCTGGGCGCTCAAGTTCGTATCATTTTGTAACTTCGATTTCAATTAAATGTTAATTATAAATTAATAAACACGGCCACTAACAAATTAAATTGTACCGCATTCGATTTTAATGTTAAAGGT
The DNA here is from genome assembly GCA_011170035.1 of Teleogryllus occipitalis. Lineage (NCBI taxonomy): Eukaryota > Metazoa > Arthropoda > Insecta > Orthoptera > Gryllidae > Teleogryllus > Teleogryllus occipitalis. The sequence goes on along the minus strand of BLKR01001172.1, from coordinate 268,231 downwards.
CACTACACCAACTTTTTAATTAAATCTATTTCTTTAAGGTCGCTGTTCAACAACTGGACCAACTTCAAAACATCGACGGTTGAAATATATCTATTGTTTTTGGGCGATGTATTAATGAACATTATTGTTCAAAATTAAAACATCTATGTTATGTTATCCATGTCGCAGCACCTTTTATACTTAGGAGTGAAGATATACAGAAGAATCGCTGAACTATAATATAATACTATACTTTTTTTAACAAAATCCATCACCACATTTTCCCGCTCCTGAATTCTTGATATTCTTTTGTTACACTAAGCACAATATTAAAAAGGTGGTTTGTCTGACTGCTGGTTACGACGAGTACTTTCGGTTTTAGACAACAGCAGGACAACGCGTCACAGACCCTTCCTATACAATAATTCTACAGAGGATGACAAAAATTATAAACATTTCAAGTCGAAAAATTATTTTTTCAACTTAAGAAACTTTTCCCAGGTTTATTAATTTATATAACTTCGCACAAACCATAATCGCCTTTCCGCGAATGCTTCGTAAAGTTTGGTTACGATTAACTAGCAATAAAGAAAAGGGTGCCGACTACCAGAATAGACAAGTAAAATGTGTGTGATCTTACAGACGCCACTTCAATGAAGCCAACATTTTGACGAACGATGACTTGCTGGTAGATTTTCTTAATATGGAAACTCCGAGATCATAAATTACTTTATCACAATCTGCCAATTGCACTGAACTGATCGTGCGCTATAGTGGTCGACTCCACAAATTCACTCCCGACTCACACGCGAGTTCACTACTGCAGCACCAAGACGAATGATTCCCGGAATCTGTTCTCAGAGACAAGTGACGGAGGGCACTGTGGGAAATCGCGCGCCCCTCCTAGGAAATGCGTCATCCTCTGTCAAAGAGATTCCACGCCAGTGTTGAGGGCTTGCTTTTCATTCACGGCCACTAGCGGAACTCCACGAGTAATGTAATCAAGGAGTGAGAGGGGGAGGCCATTTATAACTAGCGCTACATCACATACTTATAATCTCCCATAATTTTAACTTTTGCAATTTTCCAAAATTCGGAGGGTTCAATTGACTATTCACTAATGTATGTAAATTAGTAAAAACTGAAGAGGGTATTTCCACAACTTTTTCCTAGAGTTTATGAAAAATGAACGTTTGTGCACACTTTTGTAAGAATTACATTGTATCTAAACTATCAATTAATTTTAAAATAAATCAAAATATTTGGTGTTTACATATTTAAACTTGAATACATAAATTCGATTTAATGGAAAAGTTTCTCTTCATCTCCGGAAGGGGTGGGGGTACGAACTAAAAGTTCAAGGGGGCGGGGAAATGTGTTACAAGTTGTTACAGATTTGAAGGTCGAAACAAAGTTATATTTTGCGAACGTGGTTTTTTGAATGGCTCCTTGGTCTGTGGTAGCATGCGCAAGTCAACTCAATCTCTGGTTTAATCGGTACTCATGATTATAGCATATTAAAATATATCTGGAACAAGGGTGATTTCAATATTAGATAAAACAGATTTGGTTCATGATCTGCATTCCTTAATAACCCTCTATTCTAAGGAGTAACTGTACTGTTTCATGGAACTTTTCCGCAACAAAAATTCCGAAGACATTGGAGACATTTTCAGGCAATGTGAGCCGTTGGCGATCGATTTGCATCTTTGCTCCATACGTCACGATCTATTTGATCCACATTATATCAGAAACAGCGATGTCAATTATAACATTCTTTCAGCAAGCGGTATAAGCAGTTTCATTAAGCAGGATACTACTTTTTCCTCGTAATGAGGAAAAAAAAGCTCATCCGGCACAGAAGAGCTTGACAGGATGAATCGTAGCGAACCGCAGAACTGTATAATTGTTGAAAAAACCTCCAGATGTTGCAAAAATTCTCTCCATGATCATGCAGGGTGACCAGCTTTTTGGAACTCGAGGATTTTTCCCGGTTTTCCAGGTCAGAGAATATTAATTTTCCAGGTTTTGTTTCGCACATTTTTTTATTACTCAACCTACTATGTTACTCACACACTTTTCTTTAGCAACCGAGTACTAGAGAGTAGAATTTTGTACAAAAACGAGCTTCAAAGAAAACTCTAATTTTTAACTTTTGTTTTCCACAGATATAGGTTCTAGCTGCGATCTGTAATGAATACAATGAATATGAATACTATGACCGTGAGCTTTCGGTTAATGAGACTATAATAAATCAAAAAAGACCGTTCAAGCAGTTTCTATATTTTTTAACTGTAAGCATTAACTTAGTAACATGTGACAACAATAAAGGAGAAAAAAAATCTTGATTATTCATATGTTCACAAAACGCACGTTTACGTTTATTTACGTTTCACCAATGTCGTTTCGCTTGACGATTTTCAAATTTCTTTATTTTATTTTACGTCAAAAAAAAAACAGTTAAAATTGCGTATGACGTGCTATGGGGAGAAGTGAATTGTGTGCACATTTTCAAAATTCTGTGATCCCTACACTAAGTCATATACTACTTGGATTTTGAATGAAAAAAAAATAAATAAATAAAATAAAAAAAGCGCTCCCATGTAATAAAATCTATTTTCAAGGATAAATAAGCAATAAATTTTGGGCTCTTATCCATGTTGTCCTTCGGAATAATACTTCCTGCCGCGACAACATGGAAACGAGAATTTGAATAACTGTATTTCCCACTGAATTCTGGAAGACATACACAGATAATGAAGTTATATTTATGTCCAGAGGCCATCTCAGCATTTGCTCAATGGATCAGGGAAACTGAACGAAAAACCTGATCGAGATTCAAAATATTCTTTAAATTTAAACCGACCGGTACACCCTGCCATCGACGACTCAAACTCTTGAGAGTGCATCAAACTGCACACTGTATTTCGCTTTGTTATTTTATTCTTTTGCTGTTAAAGTGGCGCATGTGTGATATACGAGCACGTTTCCTTAATACCTGGAAACCTCACTTCTTTACTAACATCAGTGGAATTATGATTAAGTGATAACAACGAACAAGTAACAAAATCTGACATTCAGAAATGTTCGCTCCCGTACAATAGATAGTATTTTGCGTCGAAAAGCTTGCAACAGATTTGATATTAAGAGTCCTACCGTCAAAATAACCAACTCCCAATACTCTCGCATCTAGCGAAATGAGGGCTCAAGGAAACGCTTCAAACACTGCTTACAATTATATTTTTTTTCATAGTGTATTAAATTAAAATTTAGGGGTAGATAAATATGAACAGTATATTAACGATGTTAAAAAAGAAAACTACATAGCGGGTACGCTGGGCGGAGTCCAGCGCCCGAGCAGGCCTACTCGTGCTGCGAAGGGCCGCGCGAGTGACAATGTTAACAAGAAAGATAATTTCTACTGGTTTAAAATGGTTAAAAAAAACATGAGTCCAGAACAAGCAATCTCTCCAAAATATCATTTTTATGTCTTCTGGACGATGCTCAGTTCGTAACCATATGGAGAATGTGGAAGGTGGTGTCCCTGAAGATTTAAGAAGAAATAGAACCGCGTCTGCAATACCCTTCAAATAGCAATAAGCCTTAACGCCAACGCAGCAGTACTTAATAGCATAACCCTTTTGTGCTAAAGGACATTTTCATCTTGTGGGCGGCGATGGCAATGGAATTTTGATACCCGCAGGAGACGCTACTTTTCTTGCACATACATACGCGGCAGTGAGTGTAGTTGTGTGAAGCGCGAGTCTAGGACTACGCAATCCTCAAGCATACACGTGATATTTCTCATACATATTTCGATTTCACGCCCCATTATCATGTATTGACGCGAGTTGAATCAAACACTTTACTGAATACGATGCCGCATGTAAATTTGTCAGGGGGTTAAATGTCAGGGATAAATCTGAAAATAACGAAAAATCCCGATTTTCAAATCAAATTCTCATATTTTCAAGTTCTTCCAAGTTTTTTTCTCACATTCCTCTTTTTTTTTTTTTTTTTTTTTGGTTTTCAGGGATTCCAGGTTCGCTGGCCATCCTGTAATATGGCCATATTTTTCTAATCCGAATTCGGGACACTCCTTTCTGGAGTAAACATAATACACACTCGACTCCGGTTATAGTGAACTTGGATATAGTGAACCCTCGGTTATAGTGAACATACGTCACTGGTCCCGTTTCAGATACATTACAAATAAGCATAAGAAGATTCGGTTATAGTGAACCTGAACATCGGATATAGTGTACGTAGGAAATAAGTCCTGCATGTTAATTGCATCTCGTATGTTATTAGGCGAGAAGGCCTTCGGAGAATGGAACGATTTTCAATAGTGGAAGATGCATTGAAAGGTGTGACGACTGCATTACGATACTTACAATTAGAAACAGAGGATCAAGCAGAATCAAGTAGGCGAGAGCACGAACTCAGGCTGGAGAAAGATCTAGTGAAATTACTAAAGAAAAATGTATGAAGCAAACAATAGAAAATAATCGACTTTTTAAGGACAAATGAAGATATTGAAATTTGCAGTTCGTGGTGTTAATGAATTTTCCTGTATCTCTGCATTAATAAAATCAATTAGGGAGAAATTCTATGTAATTATGATATCATTGGATATAGTGAACCAAATATGCGAGTCCCTAGAAGTCCACTATAACCGGAGTCGACTGTAGTTATTTTCAAGGAGTGAATGCTTTCATCATTGTTCTGACACATCCTCGTAGAAATCCTTTCTATTTTATTGGGTAATTCGGACAAAAGAGTCTGAATCGCAGTAGTTATCTGTTTGGGTTTGCATTAAATGCAAGATGATATTTTAACACCTCACAGGTACGATTTTTGTTTTCTCACATTCAGTTTAAACATAAGTCAAAATATGTACGATTTGTTTTAATCGCCACGCATAACTTAAATGTAACTGTGTTACAACAGCAAATACTTTCTCGCAATCTTTATCTAAAAATATATTAAAAATCCCCTATTTGCAAACAGAACTCAACGAAAATGGGACCCGCGCCATACTTTTCCCTCGTTCTATCCGTGGAAAAAAACGAAGCAAATATTTTCAGGGTATTCTGAGAATTCTTTTGGAATTTGTAAGACATTTAATCAGAAATTCCGCAAATACCACTCGCTTAAAAAAAATTATACATGGCCATTTTTAAATATCTGATATTTTACAACAATGCATTTAAGCCAAAAATATCTGTTTTCAATATTGTACTTTTGCAATGTCAACTATTTGCAATTTTTGAAATTATAGTGTTTGCGAAAAATGGTACCGGCACCAATTTTTATACCGTCCATTAATACATACGAGGAGAAAATTAGGAAAACATTCGAAGCCGTTATTTAGTAAAAATTGTTTAAAAATCCGAAGTAAATAACCTCCAGCGATTTTGCACGCGTTTTATAATACGAAATACTCCCACTGTGGTGACAGTAAAAAGGAACAATTTTCTCATCGATAGTTCGATTTCTCTGTAATCTGCAGGATAAAAATGAAAAAGTACAATATTTTAACTTTTTGATTAAGGATAATTGCATTTTTATCAATAAATACGAGAATAGTTAACATTTAGGCACTTAAACACAAAATAGGCAAATGTTAGTGAAAAAGGCATTTATAGGCACTATAAAATTCGCACATAATACTCAATGCCTCAAAATGATTAAATACCTAAAATATTGCGTTTTCCATTGAAGAAAAATGGGCAAATAGGAGAAAACCAGCTTATTAATAACAATGGAGTACTAAAAGTACTCCATTGTTAACTATACTAACTCCATTACAATTTTTTAGTTTAGTGACATTTCAGTACTTATTTAATTGCATCCCGTATTTCGCATCAAGCGCCTTGTGGTTATTACAGCCGAGATTTTATCGTAAAGTTTGACCAAAAGGGACACAATTTTTTTTTTACAGCAAGATACATGAATACTACAAGATACTTGGTAGTATTCTGTAAATTGATTTCGATTGTGTCTCTTGATTTTCCGTGGCAGCTAGGGACAAATAACGACACTAATAAATTTTCCCTTTTTAAATCTTGTTTATTCTTTTTGCCAGTTACTAATGAATTGGGGACGGATTTTGATGCCCCAAAAGATCGCCAAAAATGATCAATTAAATGCCATTAAAATGTTTATAAAATGCCCTAAAGCAAAGCAAAATGACGAAAAAATAAATCATAACCAGTTCAGATGAACAACTCAAGCTGTTGGGTATGTTACTGATGTAATCGAAACTTCTTCCTTTCGTTCAAGTCAATTCAGTTTGCAAACTTTTGGTTTGGACTGTTCTTTACCAGAAAATCTGTCTTTGGTTATCTTGAAATCCGCCGAACTGATAGGAGAGCTGAGCTGATAGGCGTAACAGGAAACTTCAATTACACACAACGGCTGACATTACAATTTCTGAGCGAAGAAATCTAGTAGGCTACTTATAAGTAATTTGTTACATCTTGTATTAATGGCAAGTACCATTAAAATATTAAAATCGATGAAATCAGCGAAATTTATTTTGAAAATGACGGGGAAAGGTAAAAAATGACTTATTAGTAGAAATCGACGAAAAAATAAAAAGGGGTCTTCTGTTTTTGTCATAACATAAAATGAATGTCTATTCTAAAAGGCAAGTGAAAAAAAGTGACATTTCATTAAAATGCGCCCCGTACTTATCAATAGAGACCCTACAGAATTTAATCAATAGCTTAGTTTTATGGTTTTAATTCATTAACTACAACACTTTCAGAAAAATAAAGTTTTCAGTTTCTTATAACATTAATTTGTGAAACGTAGCTTCCTTATTTTTTTATAGAAGCTATTGGCACTTACAAACGTTTGTTATCTTATTATCTTTATTAATATTTATCTTTAAATGTATCATACCAAGGTAGGGTCGTCGAGGGCTCCCAGACTATTTTTTAACCTGCTGAAAAGGTGGAGGTTCCATGATTTCTCTAGTTTACTATTCCAGGATTTGCATTTCCTTAGCCTTATCCAGATTTTAAAAATGGTTTGGTGAATGATGCTATTTATCAGAACAATTTGACGGGAAAATTAATTAAAATAAGAAAACCACGCACTGCATTTTGTTATGAAATATTAATACTGTTCTTTTATATAATATTAATATGATTTTAATGTCGACACGATCATTTTAAGGTCCCCGGGCTTTCTGTCACCCGAGATCATTAAAACTTTATAACGCCCGTGATACAAGTTTTTTTTATCTAATTTTAAATTATTCAGATTTACTAATTAACTAGATGTTAACTCGACTGTCGGTAAAATTCAATTTCCCTCGTAACCACGATCCTCTCAATCCAGTTAAATTATGCAGCGTATAACTTAACTGGCAATAACGAACGCATCACCAAAAAATGAATATATTTTAACACATTTAGAAAGATGGAAAGATTACCAATAGTTCGTATTCAGATGAAGTTGGATACAATGTGTTCAATATTTTAATCTCAATGTTCACCCCCCCCCCCGGGGGTGGGCATGTTTAGGGTCCCCATAGTTATTTTTAAGTGCAGGGTCGTCCAAATAAGAGCACCGAAGAAAAGCACCCGGCGGCTTTTGTGTCCGGAGAGTCGCACGGTGGAGAAAGGGCCGGAAAAGCTGACCAAACATCCCAGTGCTAACCGCATAGAAAACATGTTATCGAAGGGTTTTGGAGGTCGCTGTCAAATTCACAAAATTATAAAAATTGAAAATAACAGCCAATAACACAGAAAATTTATAATGTATTTGACAAATATTAACAAAACAACTGACAACTAATCTTCTTCGGATGATAAAAGTCGACAACTTCACTTGAGTGGGGGAGATCTCGTACTGACAGCTAGCAAGCTAAGTGTTTGATGTTGCGAAATGCCCTACTAGTAGCCGAGTTTCCTGCCCGTTAAGTTCCCTTCGTTCGAAATCTTAATCGTGAAAGAGTACTTGAAATCAAATAAAAAAAATGTGCAGTAAGTAAACAGTAAATTTGTGCAAGCGAGAAAACAATTTCTGAGAATAAATAAGCAAATACAAAACCTAATAAAAATACGATAAACAAATGCAATAATCCAATATTTGATGGTATTATATTCAAGGAGCAGGAACGCGCTTGTTTTGTGCCCGAAAATGTCCATTCAAACCTGTTCATTCAATGATATCACACGGCTAGAAAAATATAATTAAGATACATATTTGCCATATACATCGTAAATATTTAGAATATTCCTCATCAATTCCAATCAACAGACATTGAAAATGACTGTAGCAAACACGATCACGGTGACGGACTTAGAACATTGTTTTCTCATGGTGAATTAATATTTTGAGTTCCGTAAAAAATATTTTGGAATTATAAGTAACACATTTTTAAAGACTGGAGCAACGTTTCCCACGAAAACGTCTTATTTGTGACTTTGTCCTATAACTGCTTTAGCAGATATGAGCAGCTAATTGTTACAGTCATTAAAAACATAACTGATTTTTTAAATAAGAACTGCAGTAGAAGACCATTCTTAATTTTTATCTCGTGAAAACATAACATAGTAATATAAATAAAATGAATATCCGATATTTTTAAAAGCAACCTGCACATTACCAATTGAAAAATGGTGAATTACTAATAATATCGATTAGATCTTCCACATTAACAGCCATGGCAGATAAAATTATACGGGTACAGATCAAATTAAGGTGAGCGTTGCGGTTTGATACGTCAAAATGTGTTTTCAGCGAGTATTGTTTGTTTCCTTTGCGAGTTATTTTTATTGTCCTACAACTTTAATAACAGATATTAGCAGCCAATTGATATGGATATTACTACAGAATATAATTGACATTTTAAAATATGAAAGAAAGGGTAGTACGTGAAGTACCAACGGTAATTACCAACAATATCGGTCGCAACTTCAGAAATAATATAGACTTTCCAAAATTGTCATTGTACGAAGCTCATAGAACAAAGTTAAGCGCAATAGTATTCGCGTCGCATACACGCCTTCCGGATCTCTTAAGGCAGACGTTGCATTACAGGCAAATTTGAATATATGGCAAAACGCAGCCAATAAACTCAAGTTTTCGAAATTAACAGCATTCACAGCACAACTCTGTTCTTTTTTAAACGGTGTATGATGCAAGTGTGTATGCAGAAAGTCATGTTTTAGACTTCCAGCCTGGTTTTCGGGCATCCCCCCCCCCTGTGGCGGCCCGCGGGGGAAGCGGACGTCATCGCTTGGGTCACCAATCTTCGCACTTAACAAGTGGGCCGTGTCTTAATAATGCGCTGCCTGATCCAATGTCTTCCAATCACGTCGCTCTTCTGGGCAGTCTGAGGGAAGTAGATAACTAGGAGAATACAACGCATGCAGCGTAATGATGAACCTAGGGATTGCAGTATCTCCTAATAGATGTTGCTTAAAGTGTGCGTAAAATAAAAATAAAAAAGGATTCCAGTATCAAATTTATTTACCTTTTAATGACAAACATTTAAAAGCAATATTTGAAATAGTTTTCAATTCATTGAACGTAAACAAGAATATGTTCAAGAACTATTTACTACGTAGGACCACTTTTATCATTTTATTTGGAACCTTCTTGATTCTGGCTCAGTAACTCAGACGCAAAACGTGTTTCACAATCTCACCTAACATCGAGCTTCTTGGCCGAGTTGTACAAAGTTCAGGAAGATAAAAAACTGCTGACGATTGTACAAAAACATTCTGAGAATCCGATCGGCGCGCTTAATTTTGGAAAGCGTCTCAGAGATAATTGATTATAAACGTTGCAAATGTAGTGCACCGTTCTGAATGAATCTTTAAACTCTATATCACATTGTAAGTTGATAATTTTCATCTGAAATCCATGCAGAACTGCGCTTAACTACAGAAAATGGGCACACAAGATTTGGTTAAGTAATTCCAAACATGAAATAGAGCAGTGGCATTCAACCCCAGCACTGCTGGGGTAAGCAAGAATGAGAATTTAATGAATACTGAAAATTAAAATTACGATGAATCGTATGTCACTTGATCAAAAACATTTCACCCACTGTATATTCTACTGCGATCTTTGCGCCGGTCCACTGTGCAACCCCAGCTGTGAAATCCTCGCTGAGACTGAGCTTATCGCGTAATTTATCCACAGGGCGAGCGGCAGGCGGCGATCGGGGGAAGCCGTAGCATATTTTGTACTCAACCCAGGTAGCTAGAGATTGATGACGTTACTCCCTCTCCCTTGCTTCAAGGCGAGGGCTCACCTACCTCGTGATTGCAGTTTTCCCCGCCAGAGAGCAGATGAGAGCAAACAATGCATCTTACATTTACTCGTAAGCCAGTGTTACCACAATCCTTAATTATTTGAAATGACATGTTTTGTCAGTATAAATTACTTTTGCCGAGAAGTTTATAACTTACATAATGATTATGGGGCACATTTTTCTCTCTCAGTGTAATAAGAGTGAACCAGAATGTTCCCTAGAGATTTGATTAATTATGTGGAAGATTGGTCTGACACACGTGCTCTGATTAATAGATTCCCCGAATTTTCGAATAGCATACTGTACCCTAAGCATGTGAAGGTCGCGGGCAAGGTAAGAACACGGGCACTGCGTCTAAGGAAATTGACGCGAGATTTAAAAGTAAGGGTTGCACAAATACTACAGAATGGCGGTACGTTACTGGATACCTGGTTCATGACAGTCTCTGGGAGAAGTTACTAGACAGTTACTGTTATAAATTTAGCTATCTTAATTCCTATTTTCTCAAGGAAAAGAAATGATCCATTACAATTAAATAATATATCAAGAAGATTTCAAATTTTAAGTTGATAGCAAACTTTAAATCAGAAGTCTCGATTTTGTAATCCAGTTTACTTAAGAATGATAAAAAGCATTTTCTGTAGCTACGTTCAGGTTAGAAGGTTTAAAAGACAAATATTCTTGTCTGTTAAAAGCGCTGTCCATTCATAAGCGATGATTGTTAACTTACAGATACATGTTAATTTGTTTCACATTCTTGTTAAATACAATAAATAACTGAATGGTTTAATATCGCAACACAAAACGAAAACAGGGAAAGAATTCGCCATTCAGTTTGTTCACTTAGCAAATATATATAAGGGAGAATAAACATGAAATAGTGATTAGTAAATAATATATTTATTTATATATATTTATAAAGTTCTCTGATAGAAAAATCTAGAAAATATGTTTTCGTATGAAGCCATTATTCATTGCCTCGCGCCGCTCCAGGTTGCGCATGTACGTCCCTTTCTAGATTTTAAGGGGGAAATGAGTGCAGAGTCAGGGGAAGTTGCCCGTGCTCGTAAGAACGCCGGGCTTCCCAGGCGGGCAAGTAGCTCGTAAGGGCGCGGTTTGACGTGCTTGCGGAGAGTCGGTGTGCATGCGTGCGTGCTTTGAGGACTGTGCGTGCTGTGGTAAAACGAATAACAACCTATGGTCGAAACAGAACTAGTGAAAAATTATTTTGAACTTTAGCTTATTGAATCATCACTGCTTGAGGACATTGACAATTTTTCGAAAAAACTTTGCAGTATTTTGCTAGTCATGAAAGAAGATCGGAGTTTAGTTTCCATTTATAACCGCAACGATTGCAGGAAGCAGATTCCACTTTCCTGTTTATATTCCCGGGAGTGATTAATTGCATGTTGGAATTGTTTATTTTTAAAACAATGTGTTGGACAGTCCCGGTAAAGAATCTGTTGCGTGACTACTTTGAATACGGTAGAGGAGGGGGAAGCTGGTTGGTCGCTAGCAGCTGCAGTAGAGAGTGGAATCACCGCATGCCCCTGAGAAATTCCTGAAGAATGTGAAAGCACGTAATACTTGCTTATACATAAAGTCCGCCGCAGTAAAATCGAGAGATTGTGAAACATTAGTAATAGAAACATTTTTGAAAAATGTGCAAGATTTTGAAATCTTAATTGACTTGCCCAAAAAAGAGAATATTTTTGATCATGCATTAAAAATATGAATGTAATAATGGTAAACCATGCTCTAGTAAATTTAAGTTTCGAAGATTACACGTAATATCTGCTGAGTCTACGACCTGTTTCTTTGAAGAACCCGCTTCGTTCATTTCTCCTCTAGCAAACCGGATTATTATTGGCCGATCTAACGCTCGCTCACATGCAACACTCATGTTGCGGGCACTCAGATTTTTTTAACGAGACTTCACCAGCACAGTACATAATATAAAACGCAGAGTCACGCACGGTGCGCTATTTCACGCTCATCTTATTTGCATCTGGTTCAAATTTAATTAAACGAAATATATATATATATATATATATATATATATATATATATATATATAAATTATGCATTAAAATTACGATTTATAATGTAAATTTTTAGAAGATTTGAAAGGTAAAACATATGGTCACTCCAATGACCTCCTTTGTCCACATTGTAATTACCTGTTCCCCGAAAACACGTTTGCTACCTCTCGAACAGTTATTGATTATTAATACAGATTTCCAAAGCACTAAATTGAAAAGGCCCACAAAGGAAACTATTACATTTTTCTAAATGTCAAATTCAAACACTCCGTTTTCTATAAAGCATTATCTTATTAATAATATTCTAAACCAAAAATAAAATAATACCTGTCATATACGATCCCATTCTGATTTTTCGATATAATGTATATTAAACAATATTACATTTATGCATAATGTGAATATATACTTCAATAAATACCGTGCTCGATTAGGTATTCAGTGCCCAGACAACTACTCCCAAATCTATTTTCGCACTTCCGCAGGAGCATCCCTGCTGGTCATCGGTTCGTGGCCTCTCCTACCCTTTGCTCCTGCCGTCTAAGACGGGGACAATTCAACACTTCATATTTTGTTAATATATCGTATTCTAAGAACCAAAAGCAGTTAAAAAGTTGGCTAGGCATTTTCGATTATGCACTATCTGCTAGTCAAGTCTCAATATCCAACAAAGAACATCGTGTTACGAGTCAGACTGCGCGCTCTGCACTCAGGGTCGCCCTGCGACCGTTATCATATCCTACCGGCTGTTTATTTTATCTTTCGCCGAAGATGACGCGTCGCTTGCCTCAGCGATCGAGCCCTTTGTTGCCCGGGGATTTGTCAACAAGGGCCCCGTTCATCCGGCGCGTTCGTCGTTCGGCGCGATCGGCCGATACACCAGTGTCCCGAGAGCGTTCAACTGTGCATCGTGAAATTTTCTTTGAAGCAGAGAATATACCTTCGTTCTTTCTCTATACCTTCGTTCAACTAAAGTCTGCAGTAAAGGCAGCAAGAGGTTTATTAACAAATTTCCGGGCATGTATATTACACATCGGTCGACAATTCTTAAATGTAAAGGAACTTCGCACCCATGGAATTTTCATTGACAAACAAAAGTGTCGAAAGCACATTGTCCTGACAAAAGAGAACGTGAACGAAATCTCTGCCAGATTACAACAATCTAAAAGAATATCTTTGAGGCATCTATGGTTTACTTTCAACAGGATTCGGCAACTGCTCACACTGCTGTTCGATCCATGAACTTTTTATATAATGTTTATAGTGACGATCGAATAATTAGTCGTAGGTTATGGCCTCCTAGATCACTTGATCTGACTCCTTGTGACATTTTCCTTTGAGGGTACTTGAAAGATCAGGTGTATGTAGAAAACCCTCATTCGGAGGAAGAGCTCCGGCGCTCTATTGAAAATAAAATCGCAGTAATTCCTCGAGATTAACTTTAAAGGGTAAATCAGAATATGTTCCGGAGGTGCCAATAATGCATTAGAGCCGAAGGACACCGCTTTCAATACCTTCTTTAAGGTATGATAAGCGCAGCAATAGTTCCAGTGTATCAGCACGGGAGTTGAGTCAGCTGTTCGCTGGGCGAACGAGCTCTGACTGCCCGGGCGACGCGGCCCGAATCTTCGGCTAAGGATAAAATGGACACCTTGTATATTACCTATTTGTTCAATTTTACATTTTAAATATAGTAACGTAATTTGAACTAACAGCTTCCGTCTTTAAGGAATGCAACAAGCCAGAATGATTCTGAAATTTATAAAGAAGGGCATCAATACCTCTGCAGTGCCTTTGACCAGGAGGTCGTAGGTTTCGAATCCCGACGGTGGCAGAATTTTCTACACTATCTACATAGCTAGGTCGAATTCAGTCGCTATCTGAAGGAGAATTCTAGCGGGTGCCTGCTTTGATGGTAGTTTTCCCGTGGTTTCTATGATAACACCAGGCGAATGGCGAAACAGTACCCTAACGGATTTTTCGCGCGCGATCTTTCCTTCCTCTTCTTGTCCTATCCTCACCCCTTACTTACACACACATGGACTACACTACCACACATGTCGGGAGCTTGTCCCGGCTGGGGGGGGGTGCTTCACAGGTTGGAGGTATTTGGTTGAGGAAAATCCCACGAGCCGACTTTTAGGTCCGCGTCGGATCTCGTTAACCAGCGAGGGAAAGCCATCTCCACCTCCCATGATAAAAACATTCATTACACTGATGGGACTAATAACCTTAGCAGTTTACACGCCCGGAATTACTAATCAATCAAAAATCGGCACAATAAAACAAAGGTTCACCTTCATCTACGACCCTTTAAGATGATCGTACCCCATCCATCTTGCAAACGGAAGCGGAAATAACACACAATGAAGTAACAGAAACTAAAAAGAATATTATTAATGAACGAATACTAAAACTACATTTCTACACATTTAAATTCGTTACCAATGTAAAACATTTGAAATATCCGATTAGAATCCCTTCGGCTAATGTTAAATAAAAATAGACATGTAATGCGTATCACAATGTCGAAATGAAAAGGGGGATAGAGCGTCGTACCAGTTGAGCACTTCTGCTACGCCATTATGACGCCCTATTCCAAATTATGACATTATGACGCCCTATTCACTAAAGTATCCAGACAATATATGCACGGGCGTCTAGAAAGGGGGGTGCAGTGGGGGCAACTTGCCCCACGTCCCTACTTTATTGGGGCCCCTATTTTTTTATTAAAAAATTGACACATTTATCTCTAATCCAAATTTAACACTAAGTTATTTTTGATGCAGGGAAAAATTAATTCTGTTAATGAATTGAGGGAGGAGGGAATTTTTTGTTTGAAATAAGGCGCCCCCTTGGATCAACTGTCCCGAGCTACTGGTTTTCTCTGAGCGCCCTTGAATATATGTATCGATCTCCAAAATATCAGAAGTGTAGGACTAAAAATAGTATTCGATTGTCCGCGAAACAGCAGCGCGCAAGGGGAACGAACGGTACAGCTTATGTCGGGGAGCAACTGTCACAAACGCAAAGAATGGTACAAGGTATAGAGAAGCAAGGGCGGATCCAGCCGATAATTTTGGAGGGGGCTATCACAGATTTCTGTTAAATAAACATATTATATTGTATATTATTTTTGTAGTGTATTTACGACACTAGAATGTTTTTTAATAATTCTAACATATTTAAAATTTTGCCAAGTACAGGAAGGTAACATGAAAACTCTAGGTCGGGGGAAGGAGGGCGTGGCCCTCATGTCCCCCCCCCCGTTGGTTATACCACTGTAGAGAAGCAATGATGTTCATCAATCACAAGGCTCAAATACGCGCGACATCTATTGCGGGAGACCTGCGGATTTGCATAGTGCAAACGCTGATCACACATTGTACTTTCTTTAACCTGACAAGAAAGTAGATGGTTACGTAAATGTTTACGTAAACGAGTGACCGTTCCCTTACAGATATTTCTAAATCTATGGACTTCAAGTATTTCATCTCCACTTCACTCTCCTTTACAGTCTTCAGGGGCCTAGCCATCAAAGTTCTCGTTTGAAATTAGGTCTTGCTCCAAATTCAAGGCAGTGTTTCGAATGGAAAACGATAAAGAAACTGACAGGAAAAACACATTTCAAATAGTCCTAGTTTCGAGATCAGAACGATTGGGGAATATCCGTTTTGTGGAAAATCAAGCTCACGGTTTAGATGCTTATGTTGTTCAGGCACACACTCGCCCATAACGGTGAGGAGAGGAGAGGAGAGGAGAGGAGAGGGGGAAAAATCGCTACTAAACCCCGTTCCCTCCAAAGGTGCAATTCCGTCGTAATCTCGGCGTCGATTTTTGTGCAGCACTTTCTCAATTAAGTAATGGAGAATTGGGCGGAGATGATTTCTCCTGAGGGGGGGGGATCATATTTTGCACCTCTTTTGTCAAATGTTTATATTTGTAGTTACTAATAAATGTTAATAATTTATTAGTAAGTTATTTTACAATTATAGTATTTATACTTATGAAATTTCAGATGTGAATTAGTCTTACATCCCACTCGCGCTTTCAAAATTCTCAGATAAATTCAATCCTAGGTTGGGGATGTCAAGAATTTCCAAAAGCTCGTGAGATTACCTATAATAATTCGTTAGATTTGTACAAGAAGGGCGATAATTTGGTGAGCAATATTCGTACAAGTCTTCGATTAGCTTGTTCGTGATTTTCAAAAACCTCCCAGTAGTAGTATGATCTCCATTTTATGCAAATTCACCAGTAGACTTTTGTAATCGGGAGGGAGAGAGAAAGTAAAAATAATTAACTAAATTAAATACCTTGATTTTGGAATATCTTCCTCCTAATGCCAATCGTAAACTTAAGCTGAAGTACAGCGATGCCATTGGCTGAAGAACATTTCTTGAATTGTACTAGTTTATGTTACTTATTTAAAGCGTTCCTCAGACATTTAATTGCTAATCGAGTTAGGAGCTAGTGATGTTCAGATGGACAGGCGTTTTAAGGAAACACTTTCGATATTAATGAATAGATAAACCATTGATTTTGACATTACGGATTCGAGAAAGTAATTTACAACATTTAAGAGCAAGAAAAAACACTTTTTCACAATTAGGGACCCACGAAATATATGTCAACAACAATCTCTCTTTCTACGAAGTAGAAAAACATTAAAACATATTTAAAATTAATTAACAAGAAGATAAACCAAACTATATTAAATTCAATGTATTTCCAATTTAATCTTTTCAAAATTGTAATGCGCTCTTGTTTGGAATTGTAGTTCCGCTGACCAACAATCTTGGAAAAAAATAGCGATTTAAGATAACAATCAGCGACGAATATGTGACACGCAACAGTAGTAAAGAAAAGCCTCACTTTTCTTCCACTTTGATCAAATCAACGTAACTATCTATATACGTTATAAAGAAGCTTCACTAACGTCACAGTTAATACCGATCAAAATCATGTAATGGAGTTTGTTGAACGTACAGAAATTAAAAATATGTATCAGACGAGAATTTATTGATTTCTAGGCCACAGAAATATGGAGCAATTTCAAAATTGGCTAGCTCTTACGATTAAAATGAGAAGACCCCAATTGATATTCACTAAAAAGAACACTATTTCCAGAAAACATTGCTCTGAGAATCGTGGGTACAGTTAAAAACTAGCAGACGTTTAACAAGTGAGCCCCAGCATTCCAGACAGTCACTACGATTACAACAGCTAGCATTTTGCGGGGCCTCCATTCAAATGGTTTAGTTGCATTGCGTCACGCTCAATGAGAGCGAATATTACAACTACAAAAAGAGGAAAGAATAACTGTGTGATTGAGCGCGTTCGCGCATGTCATGCTCTACCCACATCTACAAAATGCCTTTCAAGTCCAGATGAAAGTCGGAACATCAGATGTCTGCCTTGTTTTGATTTGTTTCATTCAGAAACACAAAGTAGAGGTAATGATTATTTTTTAAACCAACAATGGTAGAATTAAATGAGTGATTACATTTTTTACCTCGTGTTTAATTTCTTTTTGAACGAATGGAATAATTGTTTGCGAATCGAATGAAGTGACTTTGTCGAGTGGTAAGTCTCAGATACCGACGTTAAAAGGTCAAAGAGACTGACAATTTTAGAGAAAGCAAGCCACCAAGGCATGGCAAGCAAACACGCCTAGCATGCAAACAAAGCCGCGCAGCGCTGCAGCGGCTGGCGGCTGCGCAATGCGTCGCCATGGAGAGGGGAGAGGATAGGAGGGGGGAGGGGTGGGTGATGAGGGGAGGAGAGCGTCGACGTGCCGCGCTGCACAGTGAGCAGAGCAGCCGTTCGGCGACAGGAGTGGGAGGCAGACTAGCAGAGGGAGAGGGAAGGAAACCGGCGCCATCCGCCTGCATTTAGGCTGCGGGGCGATGCGGATGGCGCTGCAAGCGACGGAAACCTTGTTGGAAGAAGGAAACTGAAACAGCGCAATGAGTCTTCAAACATAAACCTTGTATTTTGGCACACGCAATGCGGGCGCCAGTTGGCTATTGTCGCACTGACCTTCTGTTTTATTTTTATGTAGCAGGGTAATAAAAATAAAAATAATAAATAATAATATTTATTCCCAACTTGTTTTACAGAGATAATGTACATTGTTGTTTCTTGGAATTGCTAACCATCGATAACCAGTTGTGATGGTTAGCAATACTGAATTTATAATTTATTATCTGTCTACTTCTACATAGTATTTTTTTTACAATATTCTTATTTTTTAACATTTACAATATAAGTTTTTGTGAACATACAAAATACAAAACCTAGCTTTAAATCATACAATAAGTGAAGATTTGCAGAGATGATATTGGTATATTTAGACAAAATATATATTTCCATAAATGAATTTATATTTAATTTATACAGCAAAAAAAAGTATAACAATATTTCAGTTAACTTGTTTATATAATCATGTTTTAAAATCCAAATCCTTATCTTGTGTTTGAAAATATTTAAGGATTTACTATTTTTCAGAACTAATGGTATTTGATTATATATTTGAGGCTCAATGAACACCAAGGTTCTTGATATTAGAGATTTATGAATTTTGGGTCTTTTAATTTGATTAGTGGCTTTACTTCGAGTACTGTAATTGTGAAATATTCTCTCAATTAAATTATTACCGCTTTTGACATAAAATATTTGTAGTACTTTATATACAAAAAGATGTTGAAATGGTGAAATATTTAGTGATTTATAACTATTGATCATAGATGCCCGAATGCATAGGAACGGTCTCACCAGTGGCGTGAACGAGCATTGTACTTTCCCTGCGTTCACAAAACTGCTCCCATGAGCGGATGGTGCTGCAGCGGCGGAGAACCCCGGCTACTCATCCGCTGACCGGCCACCCCCGCGCTCGCCCGGCTCGCACACGCCTCTTCGCTTTCGTTATTAAGGACCAACGAAACATGGATTCCGACCACACAACGTGATAGAGAAAGCTATCCCGTTAGAATAACATCGATGAACAACCTTTATCCACTTTTTCCTTAACACTGCCGTCAACATTTCACTACGCACCTAAGGCGAGAAGGGAGAATCATGTGTCCTTCGCTGCGCCATCACTTTTGCTTTCTGTCTGACCCCGGTCGCGGTGCAGGTGAAGCTGCCGGCGCGCCCCCCTACCCACGCGCACACTGCAACACCGCCCCTCCACACGGAGACATTTTCCCTTCCCTCAGACGGCCGCAATCTACCTAGCATGTGCAGATTACTCTCTGCGCATTCTATGCTTGTATTAGTTAAGACAGCCAATGCTATAGAGGAAAGGTCCGTACCATTAGTCTTGACAATGATGCGCGAGAAGTGATGCGCAAAGAGGCAGCGAAAGCAGAATACTTCAATTTTGACAATTCGTGAACAGCAATTCTTCTCGGCAACTGTCAACACGGTCCAGAACGGTATCTTTTATATAAGGGCACGTAAAAGCTACATTCATTGTCTAAGGCGTCAATGTAACCATTTTCTTCATTGGTGGTGGGGAATGTTAATTTCAATGATTAGAACTCAAACTGGAGTTGATTTAACACAGTATTTTAAAATGTTTGTTTGCAGATGCAGAAACCTGTTTCAATGGAAAAACGAACTTTCATATTTGCACTATCACGGGCTTAATATTTAATAATAAATCTATACCCATCGATGTATAAAGACACACATCAAATTACACTCGAGGAGGCCATGTATGACATTCAAAACTATTACACAGCTGTATTTCGGCTCTTTCGGCGGGAACGAAAACTTGAAAATACGGATATTTTATACGTCGCCGGTGGGCAATAAAAATGACGTTTCAAACATCATTTTGCAAGAGAAAAACTATTTCGCGACCGGAGACGAAAGTAATTATTCCTTTCACTCCCTGCGATATGAAATATCTCCAAGAATTTTTACTAGTAAAAATAGACCATTTTTTTAGACATTACATCACTTAACTTTAAAACAAATGAATATTTATAAGTTGAGAATGTGCAGCAATGATATTTCATTTTCACAAACTGATAGTTTCTTTTGTAAATGCACAGATTCAATTCATTTTCATCCTTTTAAAATTGGAAACTAATACCATTAAACACAGAAACAATATCGATAAAAAATATAAATTTTATAGAGCTCCACCCACACCCACACACACCAATACCTAGTTCCCTCCTCCGTTCTAGGAGTTATGGCCCTTGGCTACAACCGATTCGTATTCGTACTTGTGGCAATGTCCCTGAAAACTATAATAGTCAGCACGGAACTGTTTACTGTACCCAAGGAGAGTGACAACACGAAAAAAACTACTCCGAATGTGCTGGCGCTTTCCCCTTCTATTCACAGTTATAATATTGCCCATGGTGTCAGCAATCTTAAAACTTTTGCAAAGGAAAACCCAAAGTTCGACACGTTGCGACCTGCCGCCAGGGTACATCACATACACTTATCTACTACCTAATTGTGAAAACGATCGTATTGCAATTACACGCAAATGACAAACTCCAAGACAAGCTGCATGTACATTAATTTGAACGCAGAGTTAGAATCGCGCAAATCACTATTCTATTCATCTGAAAAACGACTGCTAAAAATAAGCTTGCAACCTCCGACCCAGGAATCATCTTTTGTGTATTTTCGCAATAGAATTCTATATTTACACATCTGCGCAGCACAAAAGTCTGAGCTGGGTACATTGAGATAGTTGTCAAGGTCTTGAACAAGCGAGAACTTCTATCAGTCATCGAATTTCTTTCGAAAAAAAATCAACAGTTACAATACCCTCGAACAGTGGTGCTTCATACAAGCTCACTTAAACGCACCATTTCACCTTCTTGACAATTTAGTTCACGTAGGCGAATGAATAAAAACCTTAAAAGCCGGCTTGGATAGCCGAGATCGCTAAGGCTGCAGGGCCGTAGCTGCCTCGGCTCGAAGGGTCGCGGGTTTCAAACCCGCCTAGGGCATGGATATTTGCGTGTGCTCGTCTTGTCCTTACGTATCGGGTTTCCCCTGCAGTTACCCCAATGTATACAATCACATGACCTAGTAGTTAAAAAGCGATAAAACAAAAAAAGCTTCAAAGTGCAAAAATTGGCGTGAATGATTTGTAGGTAGGTGAATGTGGTTACAACAACGATTGACCAATCGTGACATGATTCAGGAACTCTTCACAAGAAGGGTTAATACAAATCTGGCCGCCATATGACATCTTGCACAGCATTTAATCATATCTGTGTTTTTTGAGTACTGAAAGCATCAAATCCGGTCAATACCTTCCCAGAATGGCTACGCATTATGGCAAATCATGCCTTTCCAGCTGTACGGGTGGAGTAGTAAATTAAAAAACTGAACATGAGTGGCAACGCCGTACGACAAGGCCTGGCACTTAAACCAACGAAAAAAGGTGACTTTTTAGTCCTATTTCAAATCAAAAACTTGTTACGAACAACACTCGCCCCCCCCCCCAAATCAGGAATATACCACGAAGACGTTCGGGTTCAAGTATCACTGCTTCGCAACGTCTGGCACCTTACTGCCCGTTTAAATATTGCCACAATTCAGGACATTAAATTTAAATACCTAGGCCATCCACTTTATTCCCCAGGCTTAGCTAGGTGATTTTCACGACTTCACACTCGGCAAAAACGCGATAAGGGGGCCAGCATTTAAAATGCGATGAGATGAAAAACGCGATGCATGAGTGTCTACAGCCAAAATCAAAGAATTTATTTTTAAAAAACAATCCAAGAACTTTCGAAGACAGAATACTTGCAAATTATCAAAAAATAAAATGCAGTTAGCTTTCACGCTGCTCCGTGTGTATTTCACAAATGTTCACTCTCGATTGACATAAGATAATATTCTGGGGAAACACTTCCTATAGCTCCCAGATTTTCGGATTACAGAAAAGAATTGCAAAAGTAAAAAGCAAATGCCACTCACGTGATTCTTAGAAGACTCTCTTTAATAAGCTAGGAAAGCTACCATTGCCGTGTCTCGATTTATGAATAAGCTAATTTTTGTCAAAAACGACAAGGGTAAGAACATATTTTCAACTAATGCAGATGTCCATACTCCTGTTTTAACATAAAGGCACTTCGACGTCACAAGCTGGAAGGCGAGGGGGACAGTCATCCAATCGGGAGCGCCCATGCCAAAAATTGGAGTCGTAACGAAGCTCCATATTGGGTCATAGTGACCCCCTCTCCGTCCTGACCTCGTCCGTCATGACCTTGAAGTACCACTATGTTTATATCTCAGTATATAACTACAACTCGCGACGTAGAAATCATATTCATCAGATGTCAGTATAAACAGCTTACTACAAAAAATCCACATACAATATATGTACACTATTTTACAACACATTGCTAGATGACATTAAACGACACAATCTATTCACAAATTTACGTACCAAGTAAAATCTTGTCTTCTTCACAACAGTTTCTATACACTCAAAGACGATACCGAGCAACAAAAAGGAAAGTAATATTGATAATAACAATACTATTTGATGAATTAGTTACCATTTGGACTGTATAATTTTAAATTATTACACGGGTCTGTAACAAGTATTGTATCTCAGCTTCTGGGCCAATGACCTTCTCGATCAGGTTTTTCGTCCTATTTCCCGGATCCTTTGCGCAAATGCTGAGATGGTCCCTCGTTTTACTTCTGGGTATAAATGTAACATCACCATCTGTGCACGTTTTCTAGTGTTGAGTGGGAATATAAACACTCAACTTATCGTTCTCCATGTTCTCGCGACATTAAGTCGATTGCTTCACAACAGGCACGTTGATACGCCTTTGAAAATACTTTATTATACGAGAGCGAATATTTCCTTCTCAATTTTTGTCAAAAACACGTGTGTTTACCCGTTTTGTCTGCTTTTGGAACTATTTTCGTACGGTGACAATGAAAATAATCAACAAACAATCCGTATTGAACAGATTGTCAGGTCAAAATTGATTCAACTAACCACAAACAATCATTGAATGGTATGTGGTCAGAACATCAGCGTTGGAGATCCTAGAAGTCTATAGTTTTTTGACACCCTTTTCCCTTGGCCCATTTACCACATGCTGAGATGGTCCCTTGCTTCGCTTCTCCACCATAAACCTACTCCATACGAAATTCAATCATTTTAACCGTTTCCAAACAGTGCCACCAGTTTTCTTATTTCATGCTTAAGAAGCAGACTTCTGGTTCAAAATCCGTCCGCCTAAAACTGAATCATAATTTACCACCAGATACCGAGAACAGTGAACTTAGTAATACTCCACGAAAGATAAAAGGACCTCCAAATCTGGAAACGTGGCAACAGAGTCTACCGTCACCGGTTATCTCTAAGCCTTAGCGGCACCATTAGCCTTGAGGTCAGCAGGCATCCACGCAAAGGCACGACCTCAGTTGGCCAATAGCTCTCCGCGAGATAAGGCACCTTCTGGACAATACGGCAGGGGCAGGGGGCGTCTCCGTTGAGAAGCAGCCCGAAGACGATTCACCGAGTCCACAAGTCCAGCCCCATAGGCGATTCATCGAGTCCACAATTCCGTGACCTCGACCACGCGGACCAGACTTAATAACTTACGTTTCCTCCTTACGTTCACGTAGTCAAGAGTAAGTGTTGTAAAACTGCGATGAAAAGCTGCGATAGATAGACTCATTGCCGTGCCCTGGGAACGAAAAAGTGGATAAATTTATACGTAGTAAATTCCATCCTTTAACACGTTGTGTAGGTCCATGAAACACAAAAATCAATTTTTGCCAAAACGTCAGGGCGCCTAAACCATTCAGACGATTTTCTTCCAAACTGATATTCTCCGATCTATCTAAACGCTCTCCAGGCCTAGCGTGTTTGAAACGGATATTTTGATTAAATTTTACCCTCGGATAGCACATGTAAAAAATTGTCGCATGTGGTCTTTTCGTAGAAATCTCTGAACTTTCGAAAATTACAAAAGTTTGAACTTTTTTCGGCGTCTTTCTACAATCAGAATATTGAAGATTGCTGTTTCCTTAATAAAATAGGTTCAAAGAGATTTTAAAATAAGGTTTTGAAGAATTGTACGAAAATGAGTAATTTGCGTACGTTTGCTTGTCATATAGGCAATTTTTAAACAATTGTTTTCTAAAAAACTGCTCTAAATTTATTTCTTTAATTTTTCCGAGTATATTACAAAGGACGGTAAAAATGGCGCTGCTCTCATTTTTGGCGAACACTATTTTCAGAAATTGCAATATATTCTAAAAATTAAATCTTTAAATAAGGTTATGTACTTTTTTTATTAACAAAAATGTAGTAGTTTTTGCGTAATTTCTACGGGATGCAATTATTAAAAACTAGCGTACCCGTGCGAGAATTTTCGCCCAGGCTAATTTTTGCTTAGGGTATAGTGAAAACAAACTAGGAACATGTGGTTCGTCTCCACCGCAGTTCCACATTTAGGTACACAGCACCAGTAGACCACGTTAAATGAATGCACTACATGCGTAAGAAAGAATCCTCTGCATCAAGCAACTATTAATAGTACTTCTAGTTGTTGCTGCGAGAGCGAATCTTGAATGAATAATTATGCAAGTAAACTTCGTCAGTCTGCGCAAACCACGGTGTACACAGAAAGCGTGAACAGTGTAAGATAGATGAATCTTAGCCTTCCAAGCGTGACCTCACACAATGGCCAGCACCAAGGGCTGAAATATAGGTCATGGAGGAATATATACTGTATTCCTCCCTGTATAGGTGGTATTGGTAGTATCAATAAGCACAGAACCGGCAAAAATTTAATAGAACGTCTAAGAATATCTCATCCACTAGATTACGGCGTGAGAAACGTTTCTTTGAGTCCTTTTGCCTCAAAATTTTAGTTTTTAAGGCCATAGAAAGCTTCATTTAGGATTCATTCAACGATATAGCTGAGTGTTGCGTGTTGCATTTGACAAATATTTATGAGTTTTTAAACAAATCCTTCATATTTTTAAAGTCAACGTGCAATTCGTCACGTCACCGTCAAATTATGTTTCTTTTAGAGACCTCATTTATGAAGAATGGTTGCGTGTGAGAGCCGCGAAAGGTATGCATACTACTGAAATAATATAGGCGACTAGGAGTCGTCCGGCTTGTGGTAATGCTCCAGGCGTGTTAATTCGCAGGACACGAGTTCGAATATCGGCGCGGGGAAAATTTTTTTTGCTGTTCATGCATACTTTTGCAGGTTCATGTAGTCATTGGAGTTACAAATAATTTCGCCACACTATATGCTGCTGGCGCGCCCCCAGTTTTCCACAATGGTGGCACAAGCTCCAGAGCAGGTCTCTGCTGCTCCATGCAGTGGTGCGGCGAACCGCCGCTGAGCCAATCCCGGCGCGCGAGCCTGGGATTTGCTGGCGAGCCATGTATCGAGGAGGCAAGGGAAATGGCTTTGAGAGGGCAGTGCGGGACGGTTGAACGCCTCAACAGCCATCGGCTACGAAGCGCATGACAGTTACCTTTCGGCTTCCGGCCTTCGTATAGGGCAGTGTCCACATACACGCAAAACGAGGGGAATAGAATTCAATATTACAGGTTTAATCATAGGCATGCAAACAAGACGAGTTGCCCCCCCCCCTGAAAATCTCAAAAGGGTAGCCCTACGTAATGAAACTTTTCTATAAATATGATAATTTCTTTTTATTTTTAAGCTGACAATTGAGGTAATTGATACATAGCATTTAGGGACGATGCTTTCCAAAAGGTATGGACACCTGTCAATGGTCCAACATAAAATCAATTGCATTAATTGGATTGTTGAAAATATTATCTCGTTTTCCTTGAAGTAAGTTTTATTTATTTCCTAGTCAAATAATTCATCTAACGTATAAAAATCAATGTTTGTAATTCATGCGTTGCCGTACCATTTATCCAATTACGATAAAATTTTGTCAACTTATTGCTTTCACTTGCGCGAGGGTTATAAGCATAATACAGCGGGATTGGACAAATGTCAGTTACACACAGTCGCAAAAGGGGGGCGTTGATAATTTACGCGTTTGACTCAAGCGCCCCTGAACGGAAACTCCACGCAACCCGCCGCACCCTCAAGTATTACGTGTGTCTTCGCTGCATATTCTGCCACCGCGATTGTGAAATTTCAACAGGAATTGTTACACGAGTGTTATCTTGGACAAGTAAATCTAATTTTCCCAAGACTGTGTCAAATGCATGCCCAAACTCGAGGGGGAACGGTTTATTTGCCCGATCCAAGAAAAAAAAAATATTTCCACAACTTTGTAATAATATTAGAATTGGTAAATAATAAGCATCTAATTTGTTTCAGATTTTTATTTTTACATCATTGTCAAATACTGGTATTTGTAAATACCTACAAATCACTAGATAACCATACTTATCAGTAATATTTTTTTACATGTATTGTTTAATTTAAAAAGTTATCTTAAACTTTTATCTCCCCGCGATTACTCCCGTTACAGCTCGGAACTGTTACACACACCCCATCATTTACCCGCGTGGAAACTAGCAGTTCCTTCCAAAGAATATTCATTTGACTGGATCAAACCACTTTGGCTATGAAGACTCTCTCTCATATCTAGAAAACTTATCCGCCCTAGAGAAAATGTGCTTATGTCAGAGACGAAACCTGTTAAGAGTGGACAACCACAAAATAATGCAACTTAAAACATTAAAAGCATTAGAGAATGCGCTATGTTCATAAATACTTGCGAATATATTGCAGGAGTAAATTGCATGTAGAAATTTAAAGAAAACTGCAGCCTCCGGCCACGTGAGAGGTAGCTATGGTTTCATTAGATATCCAGGAACCCGGGAATAGTCCATACATTTACATCTACTTATAATAGTGCCCCACAAAAATCAAACCAATATTGCTAATAGATTACAAAACAAATTTTCAAATTAATGAAATACTTTTTGTATTAAGCACGTCATCCCCCTCCACTTTTCTGTAACGGAATTCCTTCTCCGGCTATCCCAGAATTTGTCTGGAACGGTTTTCGTATAACATACGATATTCACTAGGTCTGATTTTGAAATTTTATTTGTATGATTCCTAAATTGTGATGCGAGTTCTCTTTAGGTTCCTTTGCATCTCAAGGTGAGCGAAAGCAGATACATGTATAATTTTTACTTTATTTAAAAACAGTCATCCATTTAAATGATTAATTTGTTCATAAGAAGAATTATAATAGACCTTGATTTGATTGCCATATAATTTCAAGTGCTTTAAATTGTTACTAAACTTTAATATGTATTAGCATTATAGTAAATATAATTATGTAAATACATCTTCACAGATGTAATCGATGATGAGCATCTCGAAACATTGTACATTACCAGGTTTAATAAAAATAATTTAAGATCATGTATTACTTTAAATTGAATTAATTTATTTAAAAAGTTTAATCCGTCAAAATGAAGGAGGTGTAATAAATGAATCTTATTTTACAATTAAAAAGACAGACAATATTCAAAATAATTTAACATATGAACTACATTATTAAGAAAATCCATCGCGTCGTGAGCAGAAAACCAATTTTTCCATGGAGTAATGGCAACGTCGTTTGGCTGGAAAACATTTTACACTGAATGGCGTTGGTATGACCCTGAATACGAGTTCAACAAATTAATGAATAAAATAAATAGGAATACCGTGGGCGCTATACACAATACTCAGAATATACAACAATGTTATTTTTAGATTACTTATTTCATGAACAGGATACTCCTATTTCATAACAGTATACAGAATGAACAAAAGTGACATGAATGTGATTGTAGTAATATCGATAGACCCTAAAATAGAGTAACCAATACTCTTCGGGTTAGACAGCCTTGGCACCAATGATTCTACGAACTAACGCCGTGGCAGGCTCCCTCGAGTGGGCCATCTGCCGGATCGCGCACGCAACCAGAGCATCGTCGCATCCCAATACAGCCACGCTGTTACATGGAAGGGTCCTTATATAACCACTAGTCTAGAATCGGCAGTACAAGTCGCACGTATTAATGACTATGCTGTTCCTACCACGTCAGAATGTCATTGTCTCAATGGCGCAGCAGTATGATATCAACCGCATCGTTACGACTAATACCTACCGGGCACAAATGTCTCTACATGGAGTTGAAGTTGCGGGTTCACGTTTCTTTAATTGATAGATTGAGTTTAAGGGCGCTTCAACAGCTAAGGTGATTAACGACGTTTCTTCAAATACAGAGATAGCAATTACCCTACGAGAATAGCAATTAATCGCTTGAAGAAAACTTAAGCACAGTCGTACTAAGGGGCAACTCTCAATTCTAGGGGCAATCGCGCTGGACAGTTTCCTGGTTAAAAACGCACATCTCATTCGCATTAAGAGGCACGAGCTTCATTTACACAAACATGGATATTACATATAACACGCTGATTACAAAACCGATGCAGATTGCTGGACTTAATTTAACTGAATTATAAAATTGGTTTATTTATTAATGCCTTTTAATCTGTAAAAATCTCAGAAGTTAGTTCGCCAATTACAAACTAAAGGTTGCTACACATTATGCCTCTGCTGCATTCAAGTGTCTACGGGCCCCTCTCCTTATTACGCAATAGGAATGTGTTCATCGATCAATACAAAATGTGGCTGCATTTCGACATACTCTCGCACACACGTGCTTTCCTCATTTTCAATCAACAAAATTGAACAATGTAAAGATCATGCGATTTGTCAATTGTCCAATTCTTAGGGCCGATTTCATCAACACTTGAAAGGCTAAAGAAACTTAAAGATTGGTTAGAGAAAAGCACAGTGTTTTCCGGCCCGGTGATGGAGATCTCTAAGGCAGTAGTGTCGAAGTGATCTCGGACCGAAGGGTCGCGGGTTCGAGTCCCGCCTGGGGCATGGATGTATTTGTGTTCGTCCTTTCATCCCTTATCACCATATCGTTTCATCTTCATAGTTACCATACCGTTAACTCCAATAGTGGTCGCTAATGACCTAGATGTTGATGTGACCTTAAATAACAAAACGTTTCACCAAACCATATCGCTAGCTTAACTTCAATGAAATTTAAACTCTTAAGGAGCAGTTAACGCCTGATTTGGGAGTGTTTTGATTGAAATCCAAACGTTTGAGAACAGGAAAAAAAAATACACTAACTTCGAGATTTCAAATGAGAACCTCCGCATTTTATTGCAGATTTGGAACTTGCGACAACTTCGGTCCGAAATGTTTATCGATTCGTATACTAAATCAAAATTTTTCCTAGGAGTTTCGGTAATTTGAAATGGGCTCGACACTTCCCAATAAATCTGCAATAAGAATTTTTTTACATGTTCACGCGATTGTTCAGCGGAAATGGGAATAAGTTTGCTGTTACAGTGCCAGGCGTTTGTTCCATGAACTGTAACTTCTTTGGTATTATTTACAGTGCTGATTTGTTTATTTTATTTTACTATTTTTAACGAAATTTTAATAAGTTGGATATTTATAGAATGGCTTTGATATAAATATGATCACAGTCAATTCAAATGTTACACTCTGATCTGGTACGTTTCTTCAGAATGGACAGATGTTCACAGTCTTCATTTCACTACCTTTTATGTACGCGATTTTAAGCATTTTGTACACTCTAGAAAGTTTTGTTAACTATCCAAGCGCGGAGAAACGTTGGAAGGACGTCGGAGAAGTTAGGAGGAACTCAATATCTTCATTTTAACTAGTTTACTAACGTCTCGGTAGGTGGAACCGGCCGGGCATGACTGCGCATTGACGTGCCCAAAAACAGGAGGGGGATGGCATCTACACTTCAATTTCGCTACCTTTGGCTCTCCCTTTTCCATAAAACTTTTTTCCATATGACATTTTTCTAGCAAATAGTTAAATCACGAAAAAATAAATTGTAAATTTAATGATACGATTAACAAGTACAACTGATTTTACGCTGAAACGTTTTAAGGGCAGCCAGATGGTTTGGAAAACTTGTCAAAATGTATATCAATTCCTCAAAGTATCAGATTAAATAGAGGGAAAGTCGGGAATTTTTCATATTTACAATAAAATGCATTACGTTGGAACCTTGCAAAACTTTCTGGGAGCTCACGGTCTTCCCATGCCCACGCTGATCTAAATGCGTAATCAACAAGACTAACCGGCACGAAACGAGAATCTTTACACCTCACTCTTCCGATATCGGCATGTTTTCATGACATGGATTGCAGCTACATGTAGTTCAGTGGCGGCTCCTTGGGGTAGGCGAGATAGGCACTTACTACCCTGAAGAATATGTACTAATTTAAAACATTTCATACTAATAAAAAAATAAATTACTAACAATTTTAACATGGTATAAGTATTATTCTTCTGTAAATTTATTATGAACATGTCATTATCGTGACAAGTCATTTCTAAATAGATAAATAGCGTTTTCTAAGAGCCTGTACGCCATTCGCTCGCGTCTCTCCAGGTAGGCACGCCCGAGCGCTGCTTCCCTTCACACCGTCTTCTGAGTAAAGGCCCTTTGGTGAGCATACTGGGTCCATACTTGGCGCAGGCGAGTTGTGCTTAGGCCGGCGAATTCATTTGTTGTCTGCCCACACGGGAGACTCGCACACGCAAGCCACGTAGCACGTGTGTTTACTGTTTTGTGGACGAATTAACAAGCGGAGAAAGTATTATTTAGGAACTATTTATTTTTTTCATTTTAAATTAGTTATCTGCCGGTTATTTGTGTTACATGATTTTCTTATAATTAAATTTGATTTAATTAATATTAAGTTAATATTATGACATACAGTGAATGAACTACTACGAAGACACTTTCCTCGTCTTAACGGTGTAGAAAAGACATTTGACAGTGGTCAACTTACTCCTATGATGAAATGATGTCCATGGTGCTGGCGAGAAAAATGCAAAGTCAATTCGTTATGGTATAAATCCCACAAATGGTTAACATGTAGTGAAGTTATGCTTTATTGTTGGCCATCTCTTAGTCTTTCTTTTTGTTCTTTTGCAGATCAGCAAAGTTAACAATTTTTTTTTTACTTTATTTCACTTGCATCCCCTCCCCTCAAACACACGTTCTGGTCTGGTTTCGGCAAACCTCACCCCCACTAGCTATTTGACGAGTGTATTACATAAATATTGCTACTTTCGATGATTGCACAATTCCAAAGTACGAGTATTGAAAAAATAAAACAAATTGAAGACCGCGGTAGGGATGATTTTTTTTAAAATGCCGATACGTCGACTGAATGGGCAAAACAGGTGTGGCACTAAAATAAACTTTTTCATTCGGAGATGCCGCGAAATGAAATAAAAAGTTCAATAAATGGAATTCCGAACTTATAAAGTAATTTAGTGGTCAGTTATTAGAATGACAAATCTCCAGAATAAAAAGTGTATGGGTTGGGTTAAGAAATAAAGATTTAAATACAAAATGCAATGGATTTTATAGAGCAATTATTAAATCTGCGAATTATTACGGCATATATACATCAAACCAAATGTTAGACATTCATAGCCTAAAAAGGTAAAAATCCTGAGATACAGGGGACATTACTGCGCACGTATTTTTGAACTCTAGAATCCCAACCCCATTATTTCACTATGCACCAGAATATCGACAGGGGATTACCTAGATTTATGATAAACCGATGTAATACAATGTCGATAACGTATACCACTCGACTTTGAAATGTAGAACTATAATACAGCTCGCTTCCAGTCTGACATCTTCAAAGTACACAACTTGAAAAGGGAATCCTGGCGAAATACAATTAATGAGTGTTCCGAGATTTGAATACAAGTGTTCTGAACATTGAATTCATTTCATTGCGTAACGCAAAAACAGGGAATATCGATTTATTGTAATATTTCAAAACAAATTTTTCAACACTTAAGGGAATCCCTGAAATTTATGATAAACCAATATATCACGACTGCTCCCTTCCCGGGGACTGGCCGCCAGGTAGCCGGTCGGCGGCTCCCAAGCATCCCCTTCATCACGCCACCCCTTCCCCGGCCACGGCGACCCCTGCTTACCAGATGGCTTAGCGGGGCGGGGCGGGCCAACCGAAGGCGAGGCGTAGCCGGTGAAAAAAAGTCGCGCCTTCCGACGGGACAAGGCTTTATAGTGACCGCCGACCTACAAAATGAAGCAGCGAGAAGGTTTCAGAGGACCACTCTCCAAATGATTCATGGTATAATTTGGAGTGCCATCGATGAAATAAAAGCTTTTACATATAAAACACAAGGATGAACTTATGACGTATGTATTCTAATAATGGCGGTGCATGACAAAATATCAAGATCCCATTCTCCAGGCCTTCGGCCTCCACAACGTTTACGCCACCAACCCGGAGCTGATAAGGATAATAATCTACGCAGTTGTTTTGAACCCTCAGACTTCGAATGGGTTACATCACAAACCACTGCCCTCAGCCATCAATTTTGCGGAACATCCAAAATAGGGTCTACATCCTTCGAGACAAACGGAAGCACCAATTTACATAGGTACAGAGTGCATCCATAATTCCTGTTTAGCGGATGCAATTCTATTTGTTGTGGACACTGAGCACAAAGAACTTCTACAAATATGATAACTTAAACATCTATAGATGCGGGGAACCGTTTTCAGATAATTTTTATTATTAACCATTACAAGCAAATTCACCGACTTCAATAATTCACTAATCTATAAAAATGTTTACCGCCGTTATTACGTTTTTCGGTGCCATTAAACCACCTAAGCTTTCCTATCTTTATTGTCCAAACTTTTTATATAGAAACACCTGCTACATCATCCTATAAATATATTCCAAGTCAATGGCCAACCCTTGGCACTCACCCAACCAAAAAGGAAAGACCTCAACCTGGGTCTATGCACTACACAACCCTAGTCTGTGCACGTCAAAGCAATTTGCATCCTCCCTACTCAGGGAATTCTTGCACGAGTGCCATACAGATACAAACCACACTTGTCTGGCAACACCAGCAGCAAATTCTGCCAGCCTTTACTTTGTAAACAAGCACCAGTTCCAATGAGAAACTCCTCCACCACACAGAGACGCGTCATAATTTAATCCATACTTTAGATCATGTCATTTTCTCTACCAGCAATTAATGCACAACGATAATTTATAAGTAGTTATATTTACAAGTTTACCCGAACACGATGTAGAAAGGGTATTGTTCTTCACAACATTCCTTCCATTAAATTTTTGAAGATGAGCGTTCGACTACAGCTATTAATACTGAACTTTCAATCTAATTCAACGTGTAAACATTGCTTAACCAGTTCCATTTTTTCTTCATTAATACATGCAAAATCCGATCATTACCGACGAACAAACGCTCCGAATATATTGGTACACTGCACTTTATGTACTGGCCTGGATCAGTTCAATTTAGAAGACATGGGTATTTCATTGATTTTTCCCGATCATTTGAAAAAAGTTCACAATAATAAACTACGCATAAAAACCTATAGTGGGATTTTTATTAAGACAAGCTAATTCGCAATTCAAAAGTAAAATATTATGAATCGTGGCCGTTTCAATGTAATTTCAATACTTCTAGTCACAACTTTCGCAAATTCGGCATTTCGCGGGTTGTATGACTGCATATTAGGAGAATTTATTTGAGTAAATTCCACTTAACTGAAAAAACAACGTCGACTATGCGATGAACAAGATTGTTTCAAAATTTCAAAACCTCAAAATCACGAATCCACTAAATTCTTCAGTGGTTGCAGGGCAACCGGTGACCTTACTCCCGAGCAATAATTAAATCCACTTATGTTATTAAAAGGCCACTTTTTCCCGTTGCAGATATGCGTTTTTTACAGTACGATACAAAATTAAACGGGGATTTAAATTGAACGAAATGTGTGCGATTTAAACGGCTGAAATCTTCATCAAAGACATCATTTCTAACGATAGAACTACTTGTACCATTGTCAACAGATCTTATCAATGATACGCACCCTAATATTTTTTTTTACATTTTTTTTTCTTTCAATAACCAAATTTGTGAGTTATCAGCGAAACTATGCTGCAGCCACAAGGAATATCAGCGAATTTGCTTCCGCATGCTCTTAATAAAAGGTCGCTCACCTGGACATCTCGGACGATTTTACTGAGATGAAATTGCTATAGAAATCACTGTCATTCTAACAATGCACCACCACAAAAATCTTCACAATATCCAAAAAAATTGGCGAGGCTATACTGAATTTTTTTCACAATACCTGCGCCGATAACACAAACTTTCGATTCCAGCTTTGGTATGGATATTCCAAAATACAGTTTTGTTGGAAGGTCCTTTCGGTGTTAAATCCAATTCTGTGGTCATTCGTACACCTCGAAAAGATTAGTTGGAAGGGATAACCAACGTACGAAAAGAGAAGCAACGCACGAACAAGTGGTGAGTCGAAACGGGATAAAACACAAAAGCTATCAGTCAATCCATAGTCTCGACCTATCCAACCCAAGATGGCCACCAGGAGCGCACCTAGCACAGTATTTGGTTTTATGAACATTTCTGTACTTACCTGGAACTATCCAACCCCGGCATGGCTTCTAAATTATCTTCCTTACTGCAGTCGATACTACTTAACGAAAGCAGACTACAAATACTCATACTTTCTTAGCAGTTGAGCAGACCGATCACACGAATGAGCTAGCTCTTACGCTGATTACGTCGCGAGTGGTATACTCTTCATGTCGGACGCCCAGCCGACACGTCACTGTGACGTAGACTGGTCGTTGTTGCTCGTGCCCGCCACAAGGCAGCGCTTACGTGACCTGCGCTGTTCTCCGCATCGAAGTTCTAGAAATAAACTACAAACAAAATTCTTGGCGCCCTTTGTAATCTTATTCTCTTGCGAGTTAAGACGATGGGGCTGTTTACTAAGAGTTTTAGGAGTGATTAGGATGGTTCACGGGAAGAGGAAGAGCAACAAATGACAAAATTTATTTTGAATGATAATTTAATTCAATTTTCAAAATAGTTATAACAAGTTCTGAAGTGCAGTTTTTAAAATTATTTTGTTTATTAATATTATGAAAAAAAACAACAACAAAGAAAAAAACAGGATTTGTCTTCATGTTCGACATACTTGTACTACCATAAAGATGAGAGTAAGATAGGACATCATAGTGAGCATAGAAAAACAAAAACAATGTTGTCCTATATCTGACAAACATGGCAGCCTCCAAGGAGAGCAAAGATTAAAACACTTAAGTACTCAAGACATCACTGATTTTGGGGAGCAGACGAATTCTTTAATCTTTGCTCCCCTTCATTTTCTAGTGCCACTCTAACATAATGTTCTCACAGAATATCTGACCAGCAAGGTGGGAGGGATTTAGGCGACTACACGCCTTGGCATTATTTTACACACATTCACACAATGACACACTCCAAACGGTTTTGCATCACTACTCCATTCCAATGAGGCGATAGGTAACACTTCGTTACAACAGCCAACAGATCACATTAAAAAATTCAAAAAGAAAAAATTAAAAAAAGAAGAAAAAAACGAAACTCCATTCTATTCTTAGGATTGAGTTTATGCAGTTATCCACTACAGATCAAAGGCTACAGATCATACATGACCAAAGAATCTGCACTGCTTGTAGAATCAGTTCATTCTCTTGTGTATTTTGCTTGGAAGTTCTTTACTATGGACAGTCCGAATGGAACGTTGCTGGTGACGAATTTGTGTCTTCCTGTCAACAAATACAATATATGCATTAATTGTACATTTTATTAAAAACAATATAAACATTTAATCGAAGTAGTAATTAGAATAACTACTTTAAATGCTTATCATAAGATCCTTGGCCAATCACAAAAGTATTTCTTTTGATCTGAAGTATCAACTTAACACTTAAAAAATAAATGAATTTTAACAATGACTTTTTTGTAGGAAAAACATTTACTCATGTCAGAAAATACACTTTAGGATATTTTCTGTAAACTCTACTTTCACATTTAAAGCAATTAAATTCTTCAGTTCTTATCCCAGAATAATTATTTACACAGACTAATTTGCATTCAACACACAAGTACTCTGAGTTCATTGATTCTCTTACTTTGCTTGATGCATATCATACAACAGAGGTGCATATTGCAAATAATAATTAATGCTTTGGTCAAAAGGGTCATCAACTCAACAGCTCCAAGACGACACACAATTGTAACTTGAATTCATTAGTGCAGTTACCCTGGGCTTGCATTGTGTTAATGCTTCTACTAAGTCATTACGTGTCTTGAGAGAAAGGAGTTGGAGGCAGAAAAGGACTATGAAAACTGCTAGAAAGACCATTTCCAAAAATCACTTGCAACTTGAACCATTGTTCATGACATTGCTCCAAAATCAAATTTGCACTTTGACTCAAACATGTCATTTTCATTGGATTTTCACTTTTTTGTAACTGATCTTATCCTCCAATAATCCATTCAGCATGAGATTTGAGCCATTGATGAAAAAAGCAAGTAAAAAAAATACTTTGAAAAGGAGGTGTGGTCATGGTCAAGATAAGATACAAAAAGACTGCCAGAACTTGGTGGCAGATGTAAGAAGTTTCATCACAAATTTTTCCAATGTAAGATAAGAAAATATTTCCTTGTGTTCGCGACATTGATTAGTGATTATTTTAACTTAAAAATTGAGATGGTATATTTTTGTTTGTGGAGTTGCTAAATATGAATTTAGTATTGTAAATATGTCAAAATTGACTTGGTTGGCAATTTTTATTTAATTTTTTTTTTGAAAGTGGGAGTGCCGGTTGAAGCTTTCACATTGGGGGTTCCACAATTATCTATGACCTGGAACTATGGCGGCAGCAGCTGTACATCTGCAATGCATACTAAATTGACAGTTGTCTGCTGTCAGGTCTGTTGCAACACTACAATGGTGTTTAGTGGCACCTGATATTTACATTTGAATGAGGAAATTCTCTAACTCTTCATTTTGGTATGATCTTATGAACTAAAATAAATAGCAGTTGTGAAAAATATTTTTTAATTTTTTAAAAATTATGTTGTACCTTTCAAAAAATCTAAAAAATCACTTAGATTTGCTCGCAAATACACAAAATGTATTGTTTTCTAAGATAACATTTCTGAAAGTTTCTGAAATAAAAAGTATTTCAAGACCATTTATTGAGAATTTACAAACAATTTTCACAAATTTCAGATGCTAAAATTTTTTACAGTGGGTTTAACCCCCCCCCCCCTGCAAACTCATCAACAAAATATTATACTGTTGTATATTTTTACTGATGTATTGTATTAAGTAACAGAAATAGTCGCTAATAACAACGCTGTTGATTGAAATACAGATAAATTATCACAAAAGTTGAGGCTTCATGCAAAATGTGCTTTATTTGTTTTCTGATCAAATAAAGGAAAGGTAAAAAGTAATACTTGCTGGCTGTAACTACCAGATCAAGTATAATACATACAGGATCTTAATTTTATCTTGCAACCTATGTCTGAGAGCACCTGCTCTTATTATTTGGCAACTGCGCATCTTTGCTGCCAGTCAAGTCACAACTGTCAGCTGGCAGGGGAGGATGTGGGCATTAGGTCATAAGCTGCAGCAACTTTCCTGTTTCTATTTTCCCATTCAAGACTCAAGTACATGTGGCTCACAAACCGGAATACTTTTTGGCTGGGCGAGGCAGGCAGGGGTGTGTGTGTGTGTGTGTGTGGAGTAAAGTGGACTGGGACATAAGCAGGTAAACAAAACTTATTTCTGCAATCATGTCCTGTATGCTCTCAAAATAAAACTGGTATTGAAGATGTGTAGGGAAGTTATGATTGATTTACCACTTTTTAACAGAGACGTAGCAATAAAATATTTAATGAGCAGGCTCAGGAGCAATCAGGGAGCTTGAAACATGTTGCTCATGCAAAGCTCTTCATTCTTTATAACAACAATTATTACTATAAAAATATTATTATAAATTAATGATTATTGAAAATAATCGATAAAAATATTATTGCTCCTTAAAATGAGTTCTGAAGATTCTTCTCTCCTAAATGCGAGTTATTACATAGAGGAAAGATATACAGACTTTCATTTATGGCTCTAACGAGAATGAATGACAACAGAAAAAAAATGACTGCTCAAGGGCAGAGTATGTATTTTCTTCTTCTTCTTTTAAGTAAAATAGTCGCATCCCCCACCCCAAAACCTGAGAGCACACAACTGTCACAGGGTTGCTAAAAGTGACAGGGATGTCAGAGGTATTTCATGTGGTTGCTTAGTTGCTACAACAAGAGCAGGTTTTCCAAGACTTGGGTTGCAAGATAAAATAAAGACCCTGTATATGCTGCCATCATAAAACTGTCACATGACTAAGGAATACAAACCCAATTTCTTCAACAGCAAGGTGCGGGAGCAGCTCCTGATTTATGTCCAGATGTGGATCGTTCTTCTGGGGGAGTACGTACTGGTCCTGAGACATTCCCCATTGGTAATTTACACCTACAAAGACAAAAGATTTCCTTACAAGTGCAAATTAACAATTTTCTCACATTCATTTTGTAACTCTCAAATTTTTCTGCAGCTGTTTCACCAACAATAAGAATAAAGAGCATTTATTTAATGTTTTAATTCAAACTCGTCAGCCAAGCCCAAATGTTTTTGACTGAGAAACTATTTCTTGCAAGAGATCTTATTGGTTTAGCTTCTTGTAACTTTTATAAAACAAGTTACATTTGATTTCATGCAATGTACAAAACTTTTGTTATCAAACCATTAGTAAGTAGCATTTTGTAAGCAAACCATTAGCAAGTAGCCTGAAAATTATATTTTACAAAGAACTTCTAATGTAAATATTTGTCAGTTTAAAAATAGTAATAATAATTAGAAAGCATATTAACAAAAACTTTTCAGGAGACTATGAAATGTTATAATAGGGCACACAACAAACATTGTTTTTCATGATTTTTGTATTCAAGGGGGTTGCATTCCTCTTTACACTTATTACTTATAGAATGGCTAAGATACAGATGACCACTTTTTCTGGAACAAATCTCTTGCGATTTGCTACTTTGAAGAGCATTTTAACTTTCTTAAAACTACTGCTTAGAAATAGAAAGTTATGTAAAGCTGTACAAAATGTGCCCATTTTTCAACGGCAAAACATATTTTGGATCCCCAGACCACAAGAGTGGATATTTCTTTCTTTTAGATGTAGTAAAGAACATACGGCATACATTACACACTACAAAATGGCATTAGTCCAATTTCCATTAAAACTTCTGGATTTCCAAAAATTTCGAAATAATTATTATTATTTTCTTCTTTCAAATTTGACTTACCCCTTAAATGTTTATGCTAGAGCTTTCTTTTTTAATGCAATCTATTTCTTCATTTTAGATCTTTAAACCGTTTTGTGCTCTTTATTAAAATGTGACATCATTTTAAGCAAAAATCAGGAAGAATCACAGCATCACCACAAATCATAGAGGCTTTCATCCCGTCTTAACGCAAAAGGCTAAAGCATGAGATTGTGATCTGCAGCGCTTGGGTACAAATCACTGCCTAAATAAATGTAGTTTCTTTTTTTTTTTAAATAAGGCACAATACACTCAGTTCTCTGAATTTCTGGTGCTCTGTTTGGTTTTGAGTTTTTCAAGTGATAGCTTAAATGATAGTAGGTTTCAAGAGTCAATATTATGTAACTGTTAATACCAACAGAAATGTGTGCTGTTGTAACACCATGAGATTATTTTTCCTCATATGATTTGTGGAGTATTTCACAGTTTTTAAAGAAAATGTGAAATAAAAGTTTGGCTTGTTACTAATTGACAGCTCTACAATTTCGCCATGAAATAACAAAATTAGCAAAATTGAAATGAATAATATTTATTTAGAATTATGGATAGTAATTATTTTTTAAATAATTTAATAAAATAAAAACTGTACCAAAAATATATTACATTCATCTTTTAAACAAAACAAATGCTTTCATAACTGAAAACAAATTTATCCTGGCCTGTAAAGATTCTTTGACAAATTCCCTGAGTGTTTGCTTACTTTTCCAGATCAATGAGTTCTCTACGTTTTCCAGAAAGTGATCATTCTGAAGAAAATGGACCACGTTGCCTCCAATTTAGGGAGATTTCTTTTACATAATAATTAACTATTAAACTTGGGGCATGTAATAAACCATTAACAACAAACTTCATCAGCAATAATTTTTCCCCCACATGACTCCATACATTAAATATTTATGGGTAATTACTTAGACATGTTTTCAAATGCACTGTATGATGATTCACAAAAATTAAGGTGCCTCACAAGCATTCTTTTTTTATTGAATCAGAAAGATTTCCAAAATTTTTTTATTAAAAAAGTGAATAATTATTTTAGATTGTATAAATTACAATAAATACATCCTTCTCCCCTTCCCTCCAAGTTCAGCTTGAATTCTGATTTCTGACTTTCATCTACCACTCTCTATAATAGGTCACTGTTTCTCTGCCATTAGTGGAGCATTATCTGCATAATGAATAGACAAACAACATTCACAAAATGCAACATCACTAACTTGAACAACTTTAATACATTATCAGAAATTACTATCTTGGATCTGGAATCTTTGCAGTACAATACAAAAAACATTTCTTTTGAGAAAGCCTATGACTAGAATGTAAAAATACAATTGTAGTAGATCTCTATAGTAAACTATATATTTGGATTTAAGCTATTAGAATTTTCTAATGTTTCATCCAACATCTTTCTTTATAATGAGGAAGGCGACATCAGCATAGTGCCAATAAAACAAATGGTCAGTTTTGACAGGACAGAATTTTCCAGGTTTCTGATTACAATTTCTGAAACTAAACAACTAATAGGACCTCCAATGGGTGTACTTTCTATTTGTTGAAAGCAATTTGAATTAAATTTAAACTGCATGTTGTTGAGAATTATTCTTATTGCTCTCGCTTATTATTCTTATGATAAGACGTTCATTGAAGAAAAAAGAAAATTGTGTGTGTGTGTGTGTGTGTGTGTGTGAGCGAGCGTGCGTATTTATTTATTTTAGAACAGGCCTACAACTACGGGACACACTGAATTTACAAAAATGAAAAAATGAATTTGAACTCTCAAAAAAAACAGAATTTAATTGTGCAGTAGGTTGGTTTGAAAGTGATCCAGCTGGTGAGGTGTCTGGAAGATGCATGTTCTGTGCAAGAATGGTCTTAAATTTTGAAAAATAAAAAAGAAAGAAAGCAAGAATAACTTTTGTTGAACCAGTTTGTATTACACAAGTCAAAAGAAAATATTTTTAAAACTATTGGGCATTATTAATTAAATTTGTAAAGGTCTTTAGTTTTGGTTCCATCATTAATATCATTTTATCTAATCTGTCACTTATGATCCAAACTCAAGAACCTCACACATTTAGTTTCAACAGGCCAAGAAACAAATAAAAACATTACCAATTAACCTACTACAGCAAATTAAAAGTTTCTCCCCCTACGTATCGAGTATGGACATTCTTTTCTTCTTTAACTGTTTACTACTACGTTCTTTTTAGTAAAATTATAGAGATTTAATTACATCGATTAAAATGAAATGTAGCATGTTAAGTACATAGGCATAGGCATAGTGTATCGCATAGACAATATTATTCATGTAGATAGTATTTTTGTATTAAGCTAAAAGCCAAACAAAAGTGATGAAGGGAAGTGATAATCAGATGGATGAAACCACTAATCCTCCTTTTATTATAAGCTCAGAAATGTTCCTACACAGTTCCAGGATGTATTTCACAGATACTGCACTAGCTGGAGGGTTAAAAAGGTGAAATTCCCTATATCACAAACTTTCCCAGTCACTTAAAGCTGATGAAATATTTACTTTTTTCACAATTCTTTTCACTATGATGTTCATGTTGCGGCAGTTTCATCAAGCTTCAGTGATCCTATATTTTCAGGTGGAAAGATCACAACACTATTTACACTTTTCTATTTACTCAACACACACTCTTTTAGCTATCATAGGAAGACATAATATTTATGCACTGAGGGCGTTATAAAGGTTCAAATGCTCGAGCAGCAACAAAAAGCCCAAGGGCCTTTGGTCCAAGATCATTAGAACCAGTTAATGCTCTTGGAACAAACAGGATTTTATTTTATACCTGATTTTAATAATTCGTATTTACTAATTAACTAGTTGTTAACTTGACTCAGTTTGGCATTTCATAATTCTCTCCAGAGAACATGTAGCAACATTCAACTGTTTTCATAATTCCCTCATTACAATGATCCTCTCAATCCAGGTAAGTTTTGCAGCCAATATCGAGCTCTGTATCAAAGGCAAAAGCAAGCAATAACGTATCAGTAAAAAATAAAAATATTGAATGAATGAGTGGGGAAAAGGCTGATGCTTCTCTTATGCAATCATGCATAATCATCAAATTTAACTTAAAATAATAATATAATATAAATATTATATTTATATAATATAAATATTTAGAATATAATTATATATTATTATTTTAAGTTAAATTTGCTGATTTTCATAAGTGATTTGCTTTACACATCTACAATGATTTTGTTCACGACAATTACATAAATTTGGTCTATCAACCAAATAAATAAGTAAATAAAATGAAACATGAAAGTAAAATTTCACAACTCTTTCAGGCAATTCCAAAATACATCTTTTCCATGACTTCTCTTTGTTGGTCTCCTTGAATAAAACAAGAAGGAAATTTGATTTATTAGCGTTTAACTTGTTACATAACTTTTAACAAGTCCTATTCATATCATCTGTAATAAAACTATAAAAAAATAGGACAGCGTATTTATAAATGAAATTAAAGTAATGAAATTGAAAGAAATAAAATTAAGTAATGTTAATGGGTGGAAGGTATAGTACAGGAGATGCATAGGGGGATGCATATTTTTGAAAAAATTTGCAGAAATAGTCCTGGAAACACACAAAACATACAATAAATACAAAAAGGAAAGGAAGGGACAAAATATTTTGCATACTGGTATACCGATATCAAAACATAAGAGTACTCAGAATAGATATAGAAAATAAGATTGTATTGAGAAAGCAACAAAAAAAATCAGCAATGTACTTCAATAGTTTAGGAAACATCATTGATAAAGTCTGTTACTGTCCTAAAAACTACAGTATGTTATGACACAGACAACTTCAAGAAAAAAAAAACATTAAAACACAAGGGGATTAATAGCATTGAAGAAAATTGTACCAACAATATTCAAACTCCCAACCCTTGCAGTGCTGCTGAACACTCAGATTGACATGAAAGTTTTCCAATTTGTTCAGCATTGTGCACAATTTTGAAATGCAAATTTTTTAGAGCTATGAAGCAATGAAATAGTGGTTTTGTGACAATACCTGGACCTTTTGAGACCTTCTCACTTGCCTCAATTTGATAGCAGAGAAATCCACTTAACCCTACGGAACTGTTGCTGTTATGCTGGTGCTGTCTCAAATGTCTTGGGAGGACATGCAGGGTGGCTGTAAGGATTGCTTGCAAGACAGGATCGGAGAGATAATGTATGAAATCATCAAGGTACACAAATGGAATCGAATATAAGGGTAACAATGTTACACTGAACAGACAAGACCAAAGAAATAATAAATATATTTCCATTTTTTTTACTAGTTATTGCCTCCAAAATGGAGCATGATTTATGCTGCTTAACATATCTGGTTTGAGAGGATTGTGGCTATGAGGGAAATTCGAAAACAGTTGAATGATGCTACAAATTCTCTTATAGTAGGAAATATGAAAATCTGGTTATTACAATCTGGATAAAGTTAACATTTGGGTAATTAGTAAACAACAAAATCAGAATCATTAAAATTAGGTAAAAAATAAAATTGTATATGTACCAAACGCATTAAGTGATTCTTGACCAACAAAAAGATCTCGGGACAAAGGTTCTCGGGTTTGTTTCGATCATTAAAACTATTACAATGCCCTTTGTGCATAAATAATTATTACTTCAGGGTTAGAAACAAAATTTTCACAATAATGAGATCTCATAAAAAAATGACTAGAACATAAGAGTGGGCATAATAACCAAGTGCATAATATAAGAGCTTCTTCTTTACCGTTTTCATCGAAAGTGCATTTATGGAAGGGCAATTAAAATGAGCAAATCAATGCACTGCTACGCATTCTTTATGTTACAGACAAGATATTTGAAAAACATGCCATGACAATGCAAAAAACACAATTGCCCGACTTCACTTGTAAACTTTCATGTCAATCTGAGCGTCCAGCACAGTAAGTATTGGGTGTAAAGTGGAACACTACGTACATTAAAGCACAACTTCGTACGTCTCTCTCCTGTAGACTGCAATACACCATACACTGCAACTTGTATTGTGGTAATGATTAAGGCAACAGAAATCTTTACTACAAATCTAATAATGTATAATGCTAGGATCGTTACATTATATCTACTATCAAAAAGTTACTTTTCCAGTAGGTGTCCATACTAAAATC
This sequence comes from Teleogryllus occipitalis, assembly GCA_011170035.1. NCBI lineage: Eukaryota > Metazoa > Arthropoda > Insecta > Orthoptera > Gryllidae > Teleogryllus > Teleogryllus occipitalis. The sequence continues at coordinate 223,394 of BLKR01001172.1, read as the reverse complement.
CCAAATTGTTTTCGTTGTAAGAATGTAAATTGTTAAACATTAGTAAATAGAAACTTAATTTAACATTAACAGTTTTTCATTTAAAATGGATTCTACCCCATTTCATTAAATCAGTCTTGTAGTTCATTAGAATTAGTCACTTAATCACTTGTCTACATATAAATAAAATGGAATGTGTGTCGCACTTAAGTCACAAAAACTACTCAACCGATTTTGCTGACATTTTTCACACATTATTAGTAATAGGAGTGTTTAAAGAATGATTTGAATTAAATTGGACATGTGGGAGAGTTGTTGTTGATGATTTATTTATGACAACTCAAGTGCCCCTGAACTACGCAATCCGCTGCACAGTCAAGGATTAAGCGTGTCATCCCTGTATACTGTATATTCTGTAGTATCTGCCCCTGCGATTGTGAAATATCTGCTGGATATATCTATATCTATTACTTGAATCTAGGACAAGAAAATCAAATTTCTCCAAGATAGTGTCATAGCGAAAGCATGCCCAAATTTGAAGGAGAACGTTTTCACAATACGATACTTGACAACCATGTCCAAACAGAGACAGAACAAACACAAACTTGTGAGAGTCTTTTGAAGCATTGCCAGGTCCACTAGTAAGTAACAAAGTACTGAATATTGAAAAAATTACATTGAATATTTGGTAAAGTACTCTACACTCTGTATTCTGAATATAACTGATTGTATGAATTTAACCTGTTTATTTGACAAAATCAATTATAATGAAATAATATTAATATACTTCTCTACAAACTAACAAAAATGTTAAGTTAAAAAAATAAGGTATTATGCAATTGTAATAGATTAGCACAGTATTTTCGGAAACGAGAAACATCCCAGAAAAAATTATTTCTAAAATTGCAATTTTCGAAAATTTAGAGAATTGAATGAAAATGAGATCCATTCTTTTTCGCATCCCTTCCTGTATCTAAGGAAAAAAAATTCAGTGCTTTTTTTTTTTTTAATGGCAATAATTTCAGGTCCAAATTACAGGAAAATGACTTTTTTTTTCTTTTCTTTTTTCTTCTTTCTCCCTCCTCTTCTAAAAAAACTGTACACGACCCTTTTTAAAGAGCTGATATTTTGGGACAGACTTTCTCTAAGGCAAAAATCTCCATCTTCAATTTTGTCGTTTTGAATTGTTAACTTTTTGCAATTTTCAAAAATACAGAGGGTTTGCCAAAAAGAGTGCATAGTTTTTACCATTCTTTGATACATATGAGGAAACATTTAAATAAAAAATTTTGAGCGTTTTTTTTAGAGAAAAAATTGCCTATATTTTGCACAAAATTACTCATTTTCGAAAAATTGTCCATGACTTTAATTCAAGATCCTTCTTCAAGGAAGAAATTTCATTACGGGAGAAAAAAAAAAGTAAAAAACCCACACACCAACCCTCTTCAATATTATAATCTAGGAAGACACCCTCCCGAAAAAAATTGCACCAAGAGTTTTTTACACTATCAGAGGACAAAGTTTAATCAAAAAATTCCATGCAATTTTTGAGAAAATTTTGAAAACGTATTTGAGGCAGTATATAAAGTACTCTCAAAAAAGAAAATATCCGGTTGAAACTCCCAAAGCCTTAAGTTCATTTAGATTGGTTGGGAAACATCAATTTTGGAGAAATTCAGCTGAACCTGTTTACGCGCTAGCGTTTACAACAGACAGATAAGACTTTTGCCATCAATTGATCTCTCGTTATCAAGAACCCACAAAACATGGATTCCGGCTACACCACATATTAGAGGAAATAATTTATTATACAGTCGACTCCTGTTGAAGTGGACTTTTGGGGACTAACATTTCTAGTTCACTATATCCAAGATGTCAAAATTAAATAGAATGTCTTTGCAAAATACGTTAACAGCACCAACTGGAAATTTCAATATCTTTATTTGACCTAAAAAAATCAATTATTTTTATTTGTTTTCTACCTATAATTTTCATTAGTAATTTCTCTAGCTCCTTCTCCAGAATTCGAGCTCTCTCCATACTGATTCTGCATTGTCCACTGTCTCTAAGTATAGTAATACAATATTGACACCCTTCAACACCTCTTGCACTACTTGAACACCGCCCCACTCTCTGAAAACCCTTTACTCACCTAACAACATATCCTTTTGGTAGTGACATGGCGCACACAGTTAATGAAACTGATTTGTGAATGGAACAGTCCGGGTCCACTAACTCCGCTTCAGGGAAGCCATCATGGATTATGACTTTTGGCCAACAATATTTTTTCCAAGCTGCCTAGCGTCGGAATTCGTGGCACTGAGGCGATATTTATTTTTTCCAGGAGGGTATTAATTTACACAACGTATTTCCTATGTTTACTATAGCTAAGGTTGAATGTTCACTATAACCGAATCTTCTTATACTTAATTGTAATGAAAGAGAAACGGGACCAGTGACTTAGGTTCACTATATCTGAGTTCATTATAACTGAAATCGACTGTTTATAACAACAGGATTTATACTGTTTTCCATTACCAGGGTCCAACAATAAGTTTGAAAATTCGACGTTTTACAGCACAGAATTACATACACAATTACATTCTCTTCTTACAAAGTTAGTGTGAGAAAATTAAAAGGACTGAATACTTTTGAAATTGCAATGAACAATCAAGTTTTCTTTTTATTGTAAGTTTATAAACTTTCCAATCATTACTACTTTTTATATTAGATACCATGTATTTATTTATTTATTTATTTATTAAGTAAAATTTACATGAAAATACAACAAATTATTTTATTTATCTTCTGCAGGATTACGTGTTCTGTTTTCAAAAGTGCTGTTCAACCTTGATCACATGCAATATACCTAGGTTTCCGAGCTCGAGGAGGACGACCAGTGCCTCCTGAAGGATCATTCATACTTGACGCAGAAGGCATACGCAGACCAGCTGGAGGCCCTACAGGAGAGAAAGGCACCCTGAGGCCAGTGGGACCTCCAGGACCAGTAGAGAGAGGAGCACCAACCAGACGCATATCACCTGCACAACATCACCATTAACCAATCAATGCCAAACAATTATTAGCAACATAAATATACAACATCATAGTAATGTATATATTCCATTACATTTTAATATCTTAACATATTGAAATGGAACATTTCAGATCCAAGTTGGTCTATATATGATCTTGGAATAGACTTTCTGTGAAAGAAAGCAATGTAATACTGTGCTTTTCTGATGTCAGGCCTTCATAAACAATTGTCAAACTTACCTCAACAACAATATATACAGTACAGTACAGTAATATTAACAACAATATATACAGTACGTATATATTTCATATTTTGTATAAAACTTGTATTGTGTATTGAAAACTAGTTTCCAATGACTTCTGTAGAAGTACATCATTCATCTGTTCTGAATTAAAGACATTACTGCCAATGCTCTTTGTTCAAAAATTTGAAAATGTTTGTACGGAGCAACTTTACACAATATAATGAAATTTTGTTTAACATATTTTCTACTGTATAAATATAGTGGAAATTATTTGACTAAAATTTGTTCCCTAGAGATCAGAATATTCCGTTTCAAATTTCAGATCAGTTCCTGCATGAAACATTCAGTTTTTGCAATGCCAATTTTCTTTGCATTTTCATACAGAATTTTGATCAGAATGATAATTTTGGATATGTTAAAAAGGCAGACGTACGGATTTAAAGATATAAATTTGAATATAGGACTACAGTGTCTACATTTTAGACTACATTCTCAGTGTTATTTTGTTACAATAAAACAACACTGAGAAGGATTGTATTGTCAACATACCAGCAGGTAACAATCGAAGGCCAAGCAACGGCAATGTGGGATACCCCAGTGGTGGCTGCTGTTGCTGCTGTTGCTGTTGTGATTGCTGATGCTGGTGCTGATGCTGATGCTGATGCTGATGCTGGTGCTGTGGCTGTTGGTGTTGATGCTGGTGTTGATGTTGATGTTGATGCTGATGTTGCTGCTGCTGTTGCTGATGCTGATGTTGAGCTGCCTTCTCTTCTGCCATTCTAGAATCCTTCCCCACACCCTGCCTATGGTGATATATTCCACTATGACTTTTGTGCGTTTGAGATGGCACAGACTGGTCCATTCCAGCATTATGAGGACCTCGAGGTCGTGGTGGAGGACTGGAACGGACACCACCGAGCATCTGAAATTTTCACAAACAGACCGAGTAAGAAATAGGTACATTCAAAAGAAAAGAGACCTTTGAATTATTTTGTCAAAATATATAAATATTTTAAAACAATATCACACAATTTAAAATGTTTTATCACAATACTATTTTAGATGTACTATCCTCTTGTGATGGAATTCTTGTCAATTAAACATAGAACTATGAAAACTTATCTATCATCCAGAAATTCAGTAAGAACCTTCAAAACAGTGGCTTTCTAGAGGTGTTACAAAATCTTTATTGGTCTCACTATCCATCCACAAGTCTAGAGTCGGGAGAGTTGATTGGTATCATATGCTTGTATTTGACTAATATTTCTACAGCGTAAACGCTTATTGAAAATCTTAAAATTAATTCATATCTTGCCTGCTTATTCCACAGGGTAAAAGTATTTTGGAAACCTTCCTGCCTACCTAGATGATGTGTTTACAAATGTGTGCTGCTGTGACAAATTTCCACATATCCATTGCAGTTTGAGGCCCCTCCACATCCAGTCATTTTCAAAATTCACTCATCAAGAACACAAATATGAGGGCACATGCAAGGTGACTGATAATCCAAAAAAATACAGACCTTGCAAAAGCATTTAATAAATTAAATATAAAATATTGCTACATAAAATTGGCTTAAAGAGGTATTGTGTGTAACTTGATGCAAAGTTATTCCACAAAGGGAGGGCAAGTAGTGAAAATAATGTATTTATTGCTAGAAATCTTTTGAAGGGTGAGGAAGGAACCATTCTGGGACTGATATTGTTTGCATAGTACTTCCTACATACAGCACATAACTTGCCTCTACCTGTCTGTACATCCATTATTCACAGTTAGACTCCTCCAGATACACCATTAGATGAATCATTCAATATGTATAGGACTGCAGGCCATTAGGTTTACAGTGAAACTTCGATTTTACGTTCCCCGATCTTACGTTTTCCCGGAATTTACGTCATAAATGAGTGGTCCCGGCAAAACATCCATATAAGTAATGTATAATTTTCCTCGATTATACGTTTTCGCGATTTTACGTTTTCCTCGATTTTGCGCCTGATTTGTGAAGTCCTACTACGTCCTAAAACCCCGATATTAAGATTTTTGCACAGCATGTCTCGGATTTTAGACGGACATTCTGAAAGAAAAGGAGGCAATGTCGATGTCGGTGAAAGTGGAGGGGATACATATAAATGTTAAGTGTTTTGCTATTCGCTGTTGAGAGAGAAGGGACACTGTCGTCCACTCAGAAGCTTCGTTACGACTTATATTTTTGGTATTGGAACTTCCGGTTGGATAACAATGTCTTCCTCTCCTCGAGCTCATAATGTTGAAGTGCCGTCTCATTTAGTGTTCAGCTTTAGTTGGTTCTTTGAGCGACGTCCCGGGAATATACGCCACGTGTTGCATTCCGAGTGCGTTCCGTTCTGAGGGTGTTTTATTGTGTTTGTCGCCGATTGCTGTTTTGGACTTGTATGATGGAAAAAATGTTTTTGCACATGGAGAAGAAACGCAAGTCATTTACCATCGAAGACAAAATGCATATTTTAGATCAAGTCGATGCTCACGTTGGGAAGCGAATAGACCTCGCCACCAGAATGGGTCTGAGTGTGTCCACTCTGAATTCAACAGTGAAGCAGCGTGAAAAAATTGAAAAATGCTATTCGAAATGCGGCCCTTCGTTTTCGAAGTCTCGAAAATCGTTGAAAATGTCGCCAATGGAAGAATTAGAAACGACTCTCGCTAGTTGGTTCAAGCAGGCGAGAACCTCGAATTTGGCAATAGATGGGAGTCTTTTGAAAGAAAAGGCGCTACATATAGCAACACGCCTAGGATTGGAAGATTTCAAGGCGTCCAATGGCTGGCTGAACCGGTTCAAAAAGCGCCAGAATCTTGTATACAAAACTGTGTCGGGAGAAAGCGCGAGTGTGGATCCAGCCACCGTTTCTGACTGGAAGCAACAAATTAGTCATTTAACGGAGGGCTATGAATTAAAGGACATATTCAACGCAGATGAAACGGGATTGTTCTTCAATCTCCAGCCCAACAGAACGCTGGCTTTTAAAGGGGACGCATGCCATGGAGGCACAAAATCCAAACAGAGGATCACCGTGCTACTGGCATGTAATGCCGATGGTAGCGAGAAATTGCCTCCGTTAGTTATCGGCAAGTTCCAAAATCCCCGATGCTTCAAAAATATTAAAACGTTACCGACGAAATACAAAGCAAATCAGCAAGCCTGAATGACTGGGATAATTTTTGAAGAGTTTCTTGTACAGTTGGACAGGCAGATGGGGGCCAAGAACAGAAAAATTATTCTCTTCATTGACCAGTGTGCTGCTCATCCGAAGGAAACCAGTGGGCTGCGAAATATAAAGATTATATTTTTGCCTCCAAATTGCACCAGCCAATTACAGCCACTGGACTTGGGCATCATCCACTCTTTCAAGTGCTATTATAGGAAGCAATTATTAAGGAAAGCAGTTGCGATGATAGATGGAGGGATGATTGAAGATGTTTCTAAACTTAAATTAAACATCCTTCAAGCATTACATTTTGTGGCTGAAGCTTGGAGAGAAATATCTCCAGAAACAATTAAAAATTGTTTCAAAAACTGTGGATTTCAAGTTGATAGTGAAATGGAAAATATTGTCCTTCCAGTTTTAACTTCCTATGAAACGCAAGACTGGCTTTCTTTGAAAATAAGTGACAATGACCGTGATTTTGAAGATTATGTAACTGTGGACAATGGACTATTAACTTGTGAAATTCAGTCTATTGACCAGATTCTGGATGAAGAATCTTCTGCTATAGACAAGGAAATTGCTGACGAGGAGGATGAGGAAAAGGTTACATTTATACAAGCCATTAGAGGACTTGACACAGCTAGAAAGTATTTTCAACAATTTAGTGTGGATGAAAATGTGTTAATTTCAAGCAGTGAAATTGAAAATAAACTTTATGCTCTAAAACACTTAGAAAATAAAAAGCAAATGTCGATTTTGGACTGGGTGAACAAGTGATTGTGTGAAGTTGCATATAGAGTCATGTTTTAAGGGTAAAATCTGTTTAATGTATCCAGTTTCAATGTGTTGTGTTATTAGAATTTTGTGTGTTATTAGAATTTTGTGTGTTATTAGAATTTTGTGTGTGATTAGAATTTTGTGTGTTTTTAGAATTTTGTTTGTTTTTACAATTTTGTGTTTTGGAATAAAATCTGTGCAGAAAAATAATTTCCTCGATTTTACATTTTCCTCGATTTTACACTTTTTTTGACCAGTCCGCGGAGAGGCGTAAAATAGGGGTTTCACTGTATATATATAATATATATATATAATAATTATATATATATATATATATAAAACAGATCCGCAAGATATATATATATATATATCAGGCAAAAGGCAGATATATATATATATATGTATATATATATATATATATATATATATATATATATATATATATATATATATATATATATATATATATATATATATATATATATATTTTTTGCAACAGAATATATATACATTTTTTGTGACAGAATTATATAATATAGCAAAATACGTCACTTGGCAATGTTGCAAAAAAAGTAGTCAACAATTGCAGTTTATGTAATAAAAAGTGAGCATTTGGACGGAGTGCACCTGACTGAAATGCTCCATGGTCCCGATGCCTCACAATACCACAAAAGAAGGTACTCTTCCGGACACCTCATCAAGTGATTTTAAGTGACAGTTCTCTGACACTATGTTGGTGTACTATAAGTAGATAGAATTAAGAATGCAGTGATAGGGATTCAGGTGGTGATTGGGATGTGATTGTCCAACACTGTATGCTAAGGTGTACAGAGGCCATACCCTAAAAGAACCACTGGTAAAGATGCAAACTCTCACATTTTTTAATCTTTTGTATTTCATTTTACGCCATAATTGATACATTTTCATGTACTATGCCCAAGGATGGGCTAGCTAGTTAATTGTAGCATGTTTTAATTTTTATTTTCTTATGAACCTGTATGGTAGATGTAAACACTTAATATACAATAATATTGTTAAAGATTGTGTTTAAAGCTCTGGAGATGCCACACTACATTAGTAAATGATATTTTTGGTCTTTCTCCTAAAAATGAAATAATGCAATTTGGTGATGAATCAAGTACAATTAGAGAAGGAAAAACATGAAATGAGAAAACAGGAAAATCTGCAGATAATATTATGTTGACAGCCAGATTGTCAGGCAGAATTTTAACGAGGTTAAAAACAACGCTAATCAGCACATTGCTATTGCTATAATCACCACCACCACTTTCGACTCAGTACTGTTGTTTTCTAAGATATTTGCCACAGTTTTATAATTGAATCAAAGTTAATCCATCAAACCTGATGTGTCATGAAATTTTCGCATAAATAATAAATAGTATGAATAGAAAATGAAAGACGTCTTTTATTACATGTTTCCTCCATGAAATTGCACTGAGAAACATTTCCATTACCGCCTTTGTAAACTGGAGACAGCTACTTGAAGTTGACCATGAACAATGTAAGATTCTTCTAAAAATTCTTCACATCCAGATGTCAAAAGATCGGCCCTGACACAAAATCAAAAGAGTTGCCAATTGAAATGAATTTAGGGAACCCTGCTGGCTTTTGTTGTATTTTGCAATTCCCCAAATCCCTAACCCACTTCAATCATGTGTCCCCCAACAACATACTAACTCCAACTACTGAATTGCATCCTGCGAAAAGTTCCGAATTGTACCGCCAGAGGTAGTTTCAATAACACCAAATTAAGATATGATTTCGTAGTTACATGGTCGGTTTTTAACTTTTCATTGTTCACAGGAATATCCTATCTGAATTTTTTTTCTCTTTCTCAGCATATCCTTACACCATATGTAATAGATCGGAAAAAACTTTTCTTTACCTTGCTCAAGGTGCTCAAACTTAATGTTACAATCGCAAGGCAATTTGAAATTATGTTAGAGATTCATGAAAAGCTGTGATTTAACATGGCATTTTCTAATCTACCATGTATATCTTGAGTCAATAAATTGCTTATAAAATGACCGTAGATTGAAATGAAATTACAAGGAGGTACACTGGTATTTGATAGTGTAATATATTTCAATACTTTAATTTTAAGATTTTACTGATATTATAAATTTAAAATAATGAAAATCAACGCACCAAAAGCACAATAGTTAAACCAGCGTCACATTAGCATTCTACAAAAGCAATTCTTGAAACAATGTTTTCATACCATTAGCATGTTTATTTTAGAACTACATAAATCAAACAGTGAACAACAAAAAGTTATGAACTCTGAACAATAAGTCTCTGCTCGAATAATATCTTACAAAGTTGCGCACAGGCATGTCTACCGTAGCCTTTTTCTTCAGTGTCGTATCATATACTACTGAGCTGCAATGTTTGAGAATATAATTTTGAGACTTTTCTCTTTCATCATCTTGTAAAACAACATTGCCGATTGGTAAACACTAAAAGAAATAATAATATTCTACCACCAGAGAATTTTGGAAATGGAAGTATGATATTGTTAGTATTTGAGACCATGGTTTTGTACCATTACAACCATACAAAAAACACCGTACATATGCTACTGCCCTAGTTCTTCATCAAAGCGATTTACTATGAAAATAATATAAGTCCACAGATTATAGTATTGGCATGAAAACAGACATCCCTTCAACCCACAAGACACATTATACTGTGGCTCACTTAACCATTATGCATTACTTTAAAACCAATGTGTTATAACTCCTTAATATCAGGTTACATTCCTCATTTCATGTTTCTTTAACTGTTTTCTACAAAACAAGACTTTTTAAATTTATTTATTTATTATATTTAGCTCTTCTGACCCTCCATAACATAGGTGTTCAGAAATGGATATGAACTTGCAATCCATGTTAACTTAAATTGAACGAAGAGAGATGGAAATAATCTTTCATGATAAAATTGAAGTGATTTACTACAGTATTCTGCTTAATTTTAAAAATTAGTTTTTTTGAAGAGCTCCACACAATTGAAGCTTCCAGTTGCACAGCAATATATAACTGTTGGTCAGTTTAAGCCTTCAGAATCTCTTAATTTCTCTATTATTCCCTCTAGGCAAGTAAAATACCAGAAAGTTAATATATTCAGTAGGTTTTTCTTTTACCCTACTATATTTGAAATATTGAGGTTGCAAAGAAATGAAGGCATCTCAAGATATAAGCACCAAAAGGAAAACATCTCATAACTGTAACACCAACTATCTCTACATAGGTACAAAAACATTTTACTGCAGGCTTATTCATTGAGACTAGAGGAGCCAACAGAAAGAGATACTTTAAAAAGAGAAATGCTTTTGTTTCAACTTTCTGCAATTATTTGTTACCTGATAATTCTTCATATCAACATTCTTTCCTACTTTGCCCTAATGGTGCAATGCCTCAATACATCTTTTCAACTTCACAAATACATTCATCAATATCCAAATGACACAATGTGGTAATTATATTAATGTACCTTCCAATGAACAAAATTAGCTATACAAGTGCAATTTATTTAGTTGAAGTTAGCACATGGTAACAGACTACATGCAACCAACTTTAATATAATTATTGATTCAGTGAAGAATTTTGCCATCACTTCCAGATTAAAAAAAAAAGTTCATTTTACAGTTCTCTCTGGACGTTTAGCAATAACACAAATGCTTCAATGCACTGAAAGTGCATGCTTGAAAGACATGCAGGGATTTATGGGCAAGTGGCATTTATAACAAACGCCAATGCAGTCATTCAAATATTTTCTGCATTAGCAAAAAGGGTAAAGAAATTAAATTTCAAATAAGAAAGTATATTTTAAATACTGTTATTCTGAATGTTGAGGGATGATCTGTTTGCGATGATAGCTGGTGCCACTAATCGGGCTGTGGCTAACCACTATTTACCATCACAAGCCCACAAATTAAAAATCGGTAATCCTCCTAACATTTTACAGTACTATCACAATTACAGTAATTATGAATACCGTTGCATCATTGTCGTTATCATTACAACTCCTTTATGTTTCTGCTACATGAGTGATAGATTATTAAAAAGGAGAAAATTTAAAAAAATGTTATTAATTGAAAGAAGAAATTCTCAAGAAAATAGATTGAAATAAATTTCTTGTACAGTAAATAACACGTGGAAATCAAAGGGAGAGGGTAGAAAAAACAAACTAAAATGCATAATTAAAATTAAATCAATGCATTCAGTTCATGTAACACTCACCTGAACACCTGGTCGTGGAAACACATGCAGTGACGGGAGTAGAGGGTGTGGATGTGGTGGTGGTGGAGCAGGCGGGGTTGTCTGTGCCATGTGACCAGTTGCACCACCATTGAACAGTGCTGAAGGTGGTGGTTGAGGCGGAGGCTGTGGACCTGCATATCCTCCATTCAGATATACATAACCTGCAGCTGGATGGCACAGCGCCTGCAAGAAATAACTTTCATCAGACCCCCTAGCACAGAAATAATAATAATGCACTTACAATGCCATGGTTCCCAAGTTGTCTTGCACTTGAAGCATGCCTTTATAGGAAGAGGGCAATTATTAAAACATAATAGATTAATTTTATTGTTCGATTAAATGTTCTCATTAATCTAATCGATTAAATGTTCTCATTAATCCAGAACCATATTAACTTTTCCATAGGTTTTAAAAATTGTAAAAAACACAAAAGTGATTATTTTTAATGTTTCTACAAATGATGTTCAAACAAATCTATAATAGAAGTTCCGTTTCTTCAAGAGAGAAGTTGCCTGTAGCAGCAAGAAAAGCTTTTGAACAAAACCACACAATACGGTGTTCCAGAAAGAACAACAAATAAAATACTCTTGAATTGCACTGTTATAACAGTGCAATGAATCAATGATTTTAACAAAAATTGTCTTCACAAATACTGTAATAACATAGTACAGTTTGAAGTCTTGCTGTCATATTGGAAGCAGGAGGTGTGACACTTCAGACGGTATTTTCAGTATGAGAAGAGGTGGAATAACACGATCAAATATTTGCAATTTTCAATCAAAATCAAAACTAGAGATGCTTCGTTGTGTTTAGGTTTTTCTCAAATTCCTGGGTATCTAATGAAACCATAGAAACTTCTCACGTTGCCAGAAGCTGCATAGTTTTCCTTCAATTTCTACATGTATTGGATGAGTGATTACTTCGTGTTTCCAGGTGCATCAACTGCTAAGGTAATTGATCTTGCAAGTGTAGTGCATGTTTTATCACAGGCAGTGGTGGTGTTCTTCCTCTACTGGATGGCCAACTTATACATCGGTTTACCGAGTTTTTCTTATCCAAGTATATTCCACCAGCAGTGCACCATCCTGCCAGGACCAGCTCTAAGCTCCTGACTTGTGCGACAGTGTAGTGCATATAAGTGTGAGTATGTCTAATGGGGCGAGGATAGGGAAAGGACAAGGAAGGAAAGATCGCACACGGTCCTTGACCTGTTTCTTAGGATACTGCTCTGGAATTCACCTGGAGTTGTTCAGAGAAACCATTGAAAACTACTGATCAGAGCAGTCAGTCACTAGAACTCTCCTCTAGATAGCAGCTGAATTGACCTAGCTATCTAGTGTGCTCAAAATCCTGCCAACTTCGGGACTCAAATCCTAGGATCTCCAGGTCAGAGGTATTTCAGGTTTTGCAGGCTCTGCCATGGTTTACCTCCGCCACCTAAGCCAGTGCACGTATTGGGAATTAGTAATATAGACAAAGACATGTACTCATGAAACAAATGACTAGTCAAGTTTAAAAAATTTAGGCAACTGTTTAGAAACAGAACAACTGATAAATATAATCTAATGGCGCACTCTGTTCAGAACTCTTCTAGGAGACCTCATAAATCAGTCTCTTTCTTATCTCATTCTCAAGATGAATTATATTAATATTACCTCATTTTAAACCTTCTTTATCTGTACTGGAAGAGAGGTAAAGAGCTGATGAATTTTGTTCCTTAAACTCATGTCTACAGAACTATTTTTATATTTTGTTTGTCTTGAAAATTACTATTTGAATTAAAATAATTGAGCTAAATAATCAGAAAAATTAACTGATATACAGATTAATTGGTTTCAAAACTAATCAATTTTAATTTTTTGATTAACCTTATAAAATAATCAATTTTCAAACTACGTCTAATTGTGATTAAATCACAAAACCTACTTAATACCTAGTGATACTGTACCTGTGTTTGCGTAGGGGTGTGTGGTGGCGTTGGAGCTGGAGCAGGAGCTGGACCTCCAGTGGCAGGATGGGGATAATACAATGGCTGTAATTGAGAAGTCTGATACATAGCTGCAGGAACTCCACAGTCTGCAGCACCATTAGCAGCAGCTGGACTATAGGCAGGGGCAGCTGCAACCGGATGGTATCCAGCAGCCATATAGCCCCCTGAATACAAACAGAAACAACCATACCACTACCACTCAATCTTAAGGGGTAAAAAACAAAAATGTAAGACAAGAACACAGTTCCAAAAGAATACACAATGTAAGATATTCATTGATTAGTATCACAGCTTTACAACACTGGCCTGAAAGAACAAACACCTTATGTGGAATATGTAAAGGAATCTTTAAAGATATTTATCATAGTCTTCAAATATTCTTCACATGACTGATATTGAAGTTTGTACCAATGTTTCTTTTCTGAAGGTATACTTCCAAGACGTGGCAATATAAAAGGGCTTTGAACTGTGTGAGGAAGAATTTGAGTGAATGACTAACTAATATTACATGTAGGAGGTAAGAACAGAATAGTTAATGGTGCAGAACTAATGTTTCCATCACAAAATAGTAGTGAAAGAGTACAGGAACAATGACAATGGAGATGTTTGAGCAATAGCTGTAGAATTCTCTAATTCTAAAACTTTAAGAACTATCAGTTATTGTAAAGGAACGGTCGCAAACTCCAGTTACCATCGGTAATGGGACGGCTGCGTATTCCGGTATTTGCCACGAATTTTAAAATTACTCATTCTCAACGTTGTATTATGCGAAAGCAAAGGAGCTAGAAATGTGCAAAGGAGCTGGAAATGTGCCTGGCCCCAGCCGAAATGTTTCACATGCTATTCAGTTAGACGATACACAACGCGACCGGCCGGCCTGGCCCCCATCTGGCAGTCGAGCAGTCCGCCCGAAATGCTTCCCCGAGAACAAAATTCGGTGAAGGCGGTCGACCAGGGCGGCATGGCGAGTGGCCTCCAAGATGGAGGGGTTGACGTGCCCTTCAAGGAACTAACGGCTGCATGGGTCTTGCAAGCGCTTGTTATCGGGTCTCTCACCATCTTCCTTGCTCACTATTCCCAATGCAGTCACAAATTCTTTGAGATGGTCGATTTTAGCAATTGCTAAAAATGCGAAAAACGCCAAATACTGAAAAAAATGCCAAATACTGAAAAAACTAGTAATGTTTGGCGATCGGTGGAATATATCTCTTAAGGTTTTCAATCTGCCATAAATGCAAAATTATCCGCAAAATGCAAAATGAAAGTGAATCTGCAACACTAAATTGCATTTCATTATTTTCTTCATGTTCTCTCTGTAACTAGGGATACGACATCGACAACACATCGATCTTTGAAAACATTTAATTTTGACATAACATATAATTAAGGCCAACAGTATAGAAGCTGAACGATTTTTTAGTCAATACAGTTTCATTGTTACTGATAGAAGAAATAGGTTAAAGGGAGCCAACAATGAAATATACTCTCAGTTAATTTTTCATTGTTTGTGTTACATATTAATAGTTATTTATATAAATTGATTTCATTTAACAAAATACACAACATTTTAAAATAATGTGTTGTTTTAATATGTATTTTCAAATTGCGAGACACTTATTTTTCTCTCCCTTGAATAATGTTACATAGAAGCGTGTATTTCTATACAAGACAGAAATTATTCTTTACATTTAAAATTGCGTCCTTAAATATTTGTTCACTAAGGGTGAAATGTTAAATCAGTTTCGCTTATTTCCTGATTTTAATAGAAAAATCTAAAAAATGCCAGAATATATTTTTTTATTTTGAAGAGACCTCCCTTAATAATTTTCTCAAAAAATGCTACACAATGGTAAATCTTAATTTTTATAATGCTATAGTCTTCTTTTCTAAATGAGATGTTTTTAAATTTAAAGTGCTTAAATTCTACCATCACTAGAAATACTTAATGATGCATAGTGAATATCAAGGGAGAGATAACAGCCCCAGCCTAGACAAGTTCTAAGTCCCCGACCCGGCTCCCGGCATGTGTGGTAGTGTAGTGCACATGTAAGGGGTGTGGATAGGACAAGGAAGAGGAAGGAAAGATTGCGTGCGGTCCGTGGCCCATTCATTAGGGAGCTGCTCCGGCATTCACCTGGTGTTGATCAGACAAACCACGGAAAACTACCGATCAGAGTAGCTGGCCACTAAAGTTCTTCTCCAGACAGCAACAGAATTCGACCTAGCTGAAAAGCTAGTGTCGAAAATCTTGTCGCCGTTGGGGTTCGAATCAAGTCATTGCATTGACATAAGTTGATGCACTGAATCACCGCTCTTGGAAGCTCTTTGGAAAGTAGAGCCATTAAGCAAAAACTTAACTTTCTTTGGGCGTATTGCAAGATAATTATTTCTAACAAGTTATTGGAGAAGGATATTGTTGGGTATAAATACAACATTGTTTTACTTAAGTGGGTAGTATCTCCCACTACCATTACTTCTATACTCTTTGTGATCGAGCCAGTAGCGCACCATGCTTTGTGTGTTCCGGTAGTGTGTTCTGTGTCCCCAGTGTGAAGCGGTGTTTACCTATTGTGGAAATAGTATACATTTGTAATTACCAGCACTCAAGACCCACCCGAATTCTTAACAGATATGTTAGACATAAAGAATGGAACTAGGAGACGGGAAAGAAGAGGAATGAAATGGCATGAAGAAATTGAAAATGTAACTAACTAGATATGGTCAGAAGCAATGAAATGGCACAAAGCAGGTAAGTATGGAGAAAGTTAATACAGTAGAAACTGTTTGAAGCAGTCACCAATAGTTCCAGCAAAAATTGGCCTTCAATAGAGAAGTTCTTGTGTTAATTGATTTGGAAAGTAATTTCTCTTTAATTACTATTAATTATCTTCAATTGCTGTTCAATTATTTTTACTATTAATTTAATGTAAGTTCTCTATAATTAATAAAACACAAAATAAAATTTACACAAGGTATGTAGTTATTTACCTCCTCTCGGCTAATATCAAAACACACCACTGACTTATCACTAATTCTCTTTGTTGAGAAACTTACTTTCTGTCCTCACCGAATCAAACTAGACACGAAGGCACAACTCACTTCCTGCAGAAACTTAACAGCAGGGCTGTCTGGTGAAAGATTTAGCCAATGACCTTCAGATACATACACATGGTGTGCTTCCACGAGTCCATAACAAATTTCCAGAGGAGAGAAGCATAAGTTAGTATACCAAAAGAATGCTGTGAAATGGGCAAAGTGAATGCAGTTTCATTAAGAGATATCTATTGAAATCATCTGTTGTTACTGAAATAGAAATTAATTATATAGCAAAATAAGCACATCTGAATGTCTCTATTCAAAGAAATCTGTGTCCTGTCACAAGATGATACTAAACCACGAGTTATCTCCAATTCTATCATAATGTTGTGTTATAATGTTAATGTTGTATTATAATGTTCTAATGTTCTATTATAATTATTGTGGCAGGAAGTATTATTCCTTGATGAAGGACATCATGGATAAGAGCCCAAAATTTATTGCTTATTTATCCTTGAAAATATATTTTATTACACGAGAGCTCTTTTTTGTTTTTATTTATTTATTTATTTATTTATTTATGTAGTATATGACTCGGTGTAGGGATCACAGAATTTTGAAAATGTGCACAGAATTCACTTCTCCCCATAGCACGTCATATGCAGTTTCAACTTTTTTTTTTGACGTAAAATAAATAAATAAATAAATAAATATAATACTGTACAAAATCACTTGAAACTTACTTGGTTATCTGGGAGACGCCGCGTCCAGGGCACAGGTGCCGACGTTTCGGTCGCCATTCTGCGACCTTCATCAGGGCATAGTATTGCGTTGATGAAGGTTGCAAAATGGCGACCGAAACATCGGCACCTGTGCCCTGGACATGGCATCTCTCGGATAACCAAGTAAGTTCCAATTCCGGCCGCGGAAGCCTACGCTCTCAAAATCACTTGAGGTGACCTTTCTTATGATCAACCTTTGAAATGTGCCTGGCTGTAGGTTGCTTACCCAGGTAATGGCTGAAAAGAGGGAACGTTTACACGTGTCTTCTCGAAAAAGAAATCAGTTCATCAAAAAAATTGCCATTAACGGATGTGACTGCTTCATCAAGGAGGTGTGAGCAGGTTTCACAGTAAAGGATATAACAACAAAAAGAAACAATATATTGAAGAATAGATTGAGAACCAACCACTGAGACTACCCCTATGAATCACATAAGGAGGATCAATGTGAATCAATCACAAAGAAGGATTATGTGTGAACTGCACACTACCACTACCCCTACTAATGATAATATGCATGTGTCCTAAAAATTGTATTTTTGTCAAGCAATATTTTTCATGCTATTGTTACATTTCATATCCCTTAGGTGAAACCCCTCCCAATGTTTCTGCCCTGAGCCTTCGCCATTTACCTGCATGAGCAACAAGGCCATGAGCAGCAGAGACAGCTGCTGGAGGAGGAGCTGGGCCCCCTTGCCTGCCATCTGGCTGTGGAGCACCAGAGCCTTGGGGGCCGTATGTTGATTGATGGAAACCAGCAGCTGTTAAGTATCGGTGATGAGGATGATGGACATGATGATGCGATGCAACAGCAGCAGCAGTAGCTGCCGCAGCACAAGCTGCGGCTGCTGCAGCAGAAGGTGGTGACGCAGCTGCCACCTGAACAGGTCCCTGAACGGCAGGAACATAGTACAATGCTGCTGCTGCTGCTGCTGCTGCTTGTCGTTGGGACTGCTGAGAAAAAGAAATAGCAGTGCAATACGTACGGAATGAACAGGCATAATTTTATGCTGAGAGGAAATAAGTCGAAAAGATCACTAAAAGTAATAGAGACATTATATGATACTTAACAAGTGCTTTTGAACTCTCTGAAATCGAAAGCCTATTCCTGACAATGTCAGAGTGTTATTTGACAGCTATAAAACATTTTGGTTTGGGCCATTCGTCATAATTTCAAGAAAGTTGGAAACTGTTGAAAACAGCTTCACAGAATTATGTGAAATGTATCTTATCTCGGGAAGTTCAGTTTCCATGCATCTGTAGTGAGGATTCAATCATGAAAAAAATATTAAGCATGACACTAGTCAAATATTATGCAACTGTTTCTACTTACTTCTGTTGGTGATCTTTTTCCACAAATTGTTTATGAAAACTTCCAGAATTTTTATTTCTATTTTAGTAGTGTCAGAAAAAAGTATTTTCCAAGATTCAGGAATCTTTCAGTACTGATACTAAGAGAAAAATAACTTTACATCTGGTATCTTAAAACAAAAGACATTAATGCACTCATTTTAACTCGTCCAGACACAAGTGAAGAGAGTCGTAATACAGCATGGATGCAGACTCGAATTACAATTTGGCACTCTACTGGTATTAAATCAAAAAATTAAGAGATCATCTTCAGATGAAATTTTAACTGGAGGCTAATCAGACTATTTTCCTTCTGGTGATGAAGACATCACAGTTATTGAGTGCCACTACATGAATGATGTAAATTCGGGGTGGTCTCCGACACAAAAGACTTTTTTGCATTCTTTCTAACTCTTGCAATTTTAAAAAATTCAGAGTGTTTCACAAAAAATGAGACCTGCACTACTCTTTTAAGCTTCTATTGGTGGAAAAAATTTAAAGAAAAAACTTTGAGTGATATTTGAGAAAATGTGGATTTATATATTTATTCGTGTGTGGTCACGTTTGCGCTCCCCTTTTCTTTCTTTCTCTCTCTCTTTCTTTGCCTCTCTCTTCGTTTCAGGCGCCCTCTCTCTCTCTTTCTCTTGCGCTCCTCCTCTTCTTTCTTTCGTTTTCAGGTTCTTCTTCTTCGCTTCGTGCGCTCCTTTCTTTTCTTTCTCTTTTGCTCAGGCGCGTTCCCTTCTCTCTCGCTTCAGGCGCGTTCTCTTCTCGTTTTGCAAGTGCCCCCTTCTCTCTCGTTTCGCGCTCCCCTCTTCTGCTCGCGTGCTCCCTCTCTCTCTCTTCTTCTCTGCGGCGTTCTCTTCTCTTCGTTTTGCGCGTCTTCTCTCTTCTCTTCTCTTCGTTTTGCGCGTCTCTCTCTTCTTCCTCTTCGTTTTCGTTCTCTTCTCTCTCTCGTTGCCCTTCTTCTTCTTTTCGCTTCGCTCGCGCGCTCCTTCTCTTGCCTCGCGCGCTCCTCTTCTCTTCTTTCTTCTTTCTTTCTTTGCTGGCGTTCTCTCTCTCTCTCGCGCGTTCTCTCTCTCTCTCTCTCCCTTCGCTCGCGCGCTCCTTCGCACTGCGCGTTCTCTTCTCTTCTGCTTGCGCGCTCCTCTCTCTCTCTCTTCATGCCCTCTCTTCTCTCTCTCTCTTCTTTCTGCTCGTGCTCCCTCCGCTCGCTCGTGCGCCCTCTCTCGCTTCCTCTGCTCAGGCAAGTTCTTCTCTCGCTGCTCGCGCGCTCCTTCTCGCCCTCGCTCGCGCGCTCCCTCTCGCTCCGCTCGCGCCCCTTCTCTCGCTCGCCTCGAGGCGTTCTCTTCTCGCTTCGCTTCAGGCAAGCCTCTTCTCTCGCTCGCTCAGCGTTCCTTTCTTCGTTTCTGTTTCGCAGTGCTCCTTCTCTTCAGCTTCCTCGCTCGTGCCCTCTTTCTCTCTCTCTCTCTCTTCGTGCGCTCCTCTCTTCTCTTTCTCTCTCTCTCTCTCTTGCTCAAAAGTACGCCCTTCTCTCTTCCTTTTCGTTAGTCTCTCTCTCTCCTCGCTTGCCCTCTTCTCTCTCTTCTCGCTCGTCTCCTTTCTCTTCGCTCGCTTCAGGTGCGTTCTTCTTCGCTCGTTTCGCGCGCCCTTCTCGCTCGCTTCGGTGCGCTCCTCTTCGCTCGCTCTCCGCGTTCTTCGCTCGCTTCTCGTGTTCTTCTCTCTCAGCGCTGCTCGCGCGCCCTCTCTCTCTCTCTCTCTCTCTCTCTCGCTTTGTCTCCTCTTCTCTCTCTCTGCTCTCGCGCGTTCTCTCTCTCTCGTTTTCGCCTCCTCTCTCTCTCTCTCTTTGCTTCGCCCTCTCTTCTCTTCTGTTTTCAGTTCTCTCTGCGCGCCCTCTTCTTCTGCTCGCGCGCTCCCTTTCTCTCTTCTTTTCTCTTTCGTTTTCAGGCGTTCTCTTTCTTTCTCTCTTCGCTCGCGCGTCTCTCTTCTTCTTTCGCTGCTCGGCGCGTCTTCTCTCTTCGCTCGCGCGCTCCTCTCTCTTCTCTCTCTCTTGCTCGTGCGCTTTCTTCTCTCTTCTGCTCGTGCGTCTTCTCTCTTCTTCGCGCTCCTCTCGTTTCGCGTCTTCTCTCTCTTCGGTGTCTCTCTCTCTTCACAGGCTCCTCTTCTCTTCTCTCTCTCTGCGCCCTCTCTCTCTCTCTTTGCTTCTGTGCTCCTTCTTTTCTTCTCTCTCTCTTCTTTGTTGCGTTCTCTCTTTCTTCTCTTCTTTGCTTGCGTTCTCTTTCTTCTTGGTTATGCTCCTCCTCTCTCTCTTCTGTTTTGCGCTCCTCTTCTCTCTTCTCGTTGCGTCTTCTTCGTTTTGCGCTCCTCTCTCTTCTCTCTCTTCGCTTCGTGGTGCCTCTCTTTCTTCGTTTTGTGCTGCTCTTTTCTCTGCTTTTCAGGCGCTCCCTTTTCTTTCTCGCTTTTGCGCTCTTTTCTTTTCTCGCTCGCGCCCTCTCTCTGTCTTCTCTCTCTCTCTTCTCGTTTTGCGCTCTCTCTTCTTTTCGTTTTGCGTTCTTCTTCTTTTCGCTTGTGCTCCTCTTCTTCTTCTTCTCTTCGCTTCAGGCAGTTCTCTCTCTTCTCTCTCTCTCTCGTCTCGCGCGCCCTCTCTTCTCTTCTGCTTCTCGCGCGCGCGCCCCTCTTCTTCTTCTCTCTCTCGCGCGCCCTCTCTCTCTTCTCTGCTCGCGCGCCCTCTTTCTCTCTTCGCCTGCGCGTGCTGCCCTCTCTCTCTCTCTCTTTGCTCGCGCGCTCCTCTCTCTCTCTCTCGCTCGCGCGCTCCCTTCTCTTCTTCTTTCTTTGCGCGCTCCTTCTCTCTCTCTCTCTTGCTCAGGCCTTCTTCGTTTCTCAGGCGTTCTCTTCTCTCTCGCTCGCGCGCTCCTCTCTCTCTCTCTCTTCGCTGCGCGCTCCTCTCTCTCTCTCTCTGCTCGCGCTCCCTTCTCTCTCGCTCGTGCCTCCTTCTCTCTTCGCTTCGCGCCTCCCTTCTCTCTCTTCGCTTGCGCTCCCCTCTTCTCAAGTTTCTGCGCTCCCTTCTCTCTCTCTCGTTTCGTGTGCCTCCTCCTCTTCTCTCTTTCGTTTGCGCTCCTTCTCTTCTTCTTTTCGCTGCTCAGGCTCCCTCTTCTCTCTCTTTTCGTTGCTCGTGCTCCTCCCTCTCTCTTTTTCTTCGCTTCTCGGTGCCCCTCTCTCTCTCTCTGCTCTGGCTCCCTTCTCTTTCTCGCTCGCGCTCCTCTTCTCGAGCCTTCTGCGCTCCTCTTCTTCTCTCTTCTTCTCTCGCTCGCGCCCCCTCTTCTCTCTCGCTTGCGCTCCTTCTCTCTCGCTTTTCGCGCCCCTCTTTCTCTCTCTCTCGCTCGTGCTCCCTTCGCTTCGTGCTCTTCTCTCTCTTCGTTGCGTTCTTGCTTTGCGCTAGTTCTCTTCTTTTCTTGCTTTGCGTTCTTCTTTCTTCTTTGCGTCTCTCTCTCTCTCGCGCCCTCTCTCTCTCTCTCGCGCCCCCTCTCTCTCTCGCGCCCTCTCTCTCTCGCGCCCTCTCTCTCTCGCTCGCGCCCTCTCTCTCTCTCGCGCCCCTCTCTCTCGCGCCCCTCTCTCTCGCTCGCGCCCCTCTCTCTCGCTCGCGCCCTCTCTCTCATTTCTTCGTATATCTCCAGCAGTCTCCAGAATGGCAGCTGGGTCTTTTGTTTTTGTATAACCATTGGAGATTGCGAAAGACTGCTTTGTTTTGAATTTTGTATAATACATAATAAGGTGAGTTTCAGATCTTTTTGTGTTGGGTACCCTCTTATGTGTTTTAAACAGAACATTTATTTTAAAAAATGTGTTATTTCTAGTCTGATGATGGGCAAATTGAGCCTCGAAACTTCGCTCTGTAGAAATATGAATAAACGCATTACTAACTGCAATAGTTTTTCCAAGAAACTGTCCATCTCAGAAACGGCCAAAATAATTTTCCATGATTTCATATTTCATAGAATTTTATCAGTTGAGTTCTTTTCTTGTCTGATTAACAATGCAACAAAAAAGAGTGAAAAAATAAAATAAAACAAGGGAAAATATCACACCTGCTGCTGTTGTTGCTGTTGTGACCAATAAGGAACAGCATAATTTGAGTTGGAAGCATCACCACCACCGCCACTACTGCTGCCGCTACCACTGCTACCACCACTACCAGCACCAGCACCTGTTCCAGTGCCGGCGTTATTTCGGTTTTGAGGAGGTGGAGGTGGTGGAGGTGGAGGTGGAGGTGGTTGCTGCTGTGGGGGTGGAGGCGGAGGTGGTGGAGGTGGTGGTGGTTGCTCTGGACCTGCCAGATTCATCCCCATGAAGAAACCAGACAACTCGTGCAAAGTGGCAGTGGGCTCCGGTGCTAATTGTGGAGGTTGTGCAGCAGTGCGTGGATCTGGCAGGTACACAAGGGACTGAGGAGTGAAGACCAGCTCAGTCCCAGCCCCGTGCTGAGTTGAAACCAAAGGCTGCACAACAAGAAACATAGATATTAGTGGTAATGACACCAGTTCTCTTCCTCAACATGTTAAGAAAATAGGGCCAATATTTTTTTTTCTCCAAATCTCAAATAATTTGATTTTCTCCCAGATATCTGAATATGAGAATTTGGGCTTACTTTCATTATTGAAAAAATGAATAATTACTGTTATTTGGTCTATAGAAAGTAAAGTAATAGAAAATCCATACCTACTTTCTACAACCCTGACAAGAACAGAAAAGCAGAAAACAATCAGAGCTGAAGGCTTAGCGGAAGAAATAAAAAAATATCAGAGGATATGGAAAATGAATTTGGAAAAAAGTGGACAAACAACTACCGTGGATGTCAAACTAGAGACCAGAAGGCATGAGTAACTCGGGCAGAACCACAAGATGGCATTGGAAGGAACACTTCAGCACAAGATGGAATACTGCTTTATTACCCGGAGAGAATATTGAGGTCATTGTTGACCTACACGCAACTGAAAAAAACCATTAAATACCAAAATGGTGCACGTTTTTGCATGCATTTTTTAGCTTAACACTTGTCTTATTTTGAACCTGATGACCTGCAGACTTTGTTCCCTCACAAATCACTGGCATAATTCAGATTAACAATTGGTTTGCTGATGTTGGGCACAATACCATCTTTCTCACAATAATTGTTTTCTACTTTTTCTCCATGGCTGCAAAATACTTTCCTGTGAGGTGTTTTCTTATATTGCAGTTTCAATGTTTCGTTGGAACTTTCTTACTGACAGATCACCCATTCCATTTCGCTCTCTAATTAATCTCTTTAATCTCCAATCCAGGTACACAGGATTCAACTCTCACATGTAAAGTGGAAGTCACACAACTGTACATATTACCATGCACTGCTAACAACTCGCCAATCTCGTGTGCCCATAGTTGGAGAGGTGGAGTTAATCTGCACAAATCTGTCTTAAACACATTTTCTCCTCAACGGTCTCCCTTTCGTTGAAGACACGCTAACATGTTCACTTTCCTTGAGTATGCTGATGGAATCTTGTTAACTTCCATGCTGCGAACCTTATCAAGGGCTACAGCATGCTCTGTCAGATATTATTCACAAACCCAGTTTTCAAAATTAATGTCATTAATTTGTCCAGGAATATCTCCTATAGTACCACCAGCTGGGCCATTCCATGCAAAAAAAGGGTGATTTTATGACAACTCCTTCACATTTGAAAATATTTTGGGATATTGTTGTCCATAATGCCCACATCATCGAGGTACAATATTAAAATTTTCTAACTGATTGTTCGGCAACAATACACTCTTACAATCTAAGACTTCTTAGGAACACCATTATATTTTTTAATTCCCCTTCCCCCTCATATGAACGTTTCTACAAATTGTGAGTATATATAAAAATTTGTAAGTATATATAAGAAATGTAGTACAATTATTCATTAAATATCAATTTTATATCGTGTTATTCTTGGCATACAGCAATAAAAAAACTTCTTTAAAACGCAATTACTCGCAAGACAACCTTTTTAAATTCATGAAAATCTGCTATAATATTGTATTCAGGATGTTCTAGAAGCTATTTAATTTTCTTGATATCTTTAAAGAAACAAAAATTATCATTAAAAATGTGTGAAATGTAGGCAATTTATTTCTCAAAATCCGCTCCAATTTTTTCTTTCAATTTTATACTAATATGCAATAAGAGGCGGTAAAAAATATGGTGCTAATCCCATTTTCGGCTAGTGTTACATATTTTCAAAAATGCCAAAAAAAGAACATTTGAAAACTACAAAATCAGAGATAGTGATTTTAACTTTAAACAAAGGCTGTGGTAAAAATCAGCTCTTTAAAGAAGGGCATCTACAATTTTTCAAAAAAGATGATTTTGCATAATTAGTGCGTGAAATTTTTGCAACTTCTAACAAAATTGTTCCAAAACAGCTCCAATTTTTTTCATTAAATTTTCTCCTCATAAGGGAGGGTAAACAAATATGGTGCTAGTCCCATATTAAGTTATTGTTCGTTTTTTTCGAAAATGCCAAACAACGTGAACATTTGAAAGCTAGAAAACTGGAGACAGCGATTTTTGCTTTAAATAAAGTCTTTGTTTAAAGCAAGAATTGCTAACTCCAATGGTTTTCAAATGTTCACTTTTTGGCATTATTGCCTATATTTCCCGCAAAATTACACGAAAAGTACTCACATTTTCGAAAAGTTAAACTTGAATGCACTTATTTAAGATCCGTCTTTAAGGAACACCTTTCATTAAAGAAAAAATCTCTCTCATCAATATTAGAATTGTAGGAAGACGCAACAAAAATTTCGCGCTTTTTCAATTTTCATAAAATCTGTGTCATTCCAGTTAGCGAGAACAAATTTACAGTAAGACCTGAAACAAATTCAACTGAAGTGTCTAGGGAGAGTGTTCTCCTAAAGGCACCTATAACTGAGTAGTCCATCAGCCGCCACGAGCAGAGCCGCTGCAACAATGAATGGTTGTGGTGGGTTGCATACCGCCCAATTCAGCACAGGTGAGTATTTTTAAAGATAATTTTTGTTTCTTTAAAGATATCAAGAAAAGTTAATAGCTTCTATAACATCCTGAATACAATATTATGGAAGATTTTCATAAATTTAAAAAAGGTTGTCTTGCAAGTAGTTGCGTTTGAAGGAAGTTTTTTTATTATTGTATGCCAAGAATAATACGATATAAAATTGATATTTAATGAATAATTGTACTATGTATCTTATAAATCCTCACAAATTTTTAGAATTTATAGAAATGTTCATATGAGGGGAAAAATTAAAGAATATAAGGATGTTCCCAAGAAGTCTTAAATTGTAAGAGTATTGTTGCCGAACAATCAGTTCTGACAAAAAACCATGCACAGATGGTGAAGCTATGTTAATGTCCAGAGACAAAACAAGATTTTATATATAAACTGATCAAGATTGAGGTCATTGACACAAAACCTGAGGTACAATACTTGTTAGAGGCGTATTTTGCGGCGTATATATACTACTATATATTTAACACATTAAATATCATTGTTAAAATCGATATTTCCTTTTTTGATGGTCAGTACAGTCTTGAATGATTGATTGAGTTTAAGGGCGCTTCAACGGCTAAGGTCATTTGCGCCCATGTCAAATTGTTTTAAGTCCAGTGCACTATATTGCAGTGTTAAGCTAACAAAGGAAAATTAAAATCTTTAAGTAGAAGGAAAAGTAAAACTGGAAAGGAACGTATCCTAATAAAAGGGTTTGGCAGAAAAATGCCAGATAGTTTTTTTTTTTTTTAATCTCGGGCTAAAAGCCAATAATTGGCATTGTCATCTTCTCTCAGATAAGGCTGTACAAGTTAGTCTCTCGTAAAAAGCTAAAAAGCTTGCAGAGAGAAGATTCGTCATTACTAAGAATCTCCGCAAGGGAGCTAGCAAGGTCATGCCTTCGACGGCTCTCTCTTATCTTAACACAGTGCAAGAGAACATGCTCCACAGTAAGATTATTTTGCAGTATTCGCATATAGGGGGTGGGTCCCCGTGGAGGAGATAACCGTGGGAGAAATGGCAGTGACCGATCCGGAGACGCGTTAAAATGATCTCCTCTCGCCGAGCATCACGAGATGAGGAAGACCAAGGATTTATGGAATCCTTGATTCTCGTTAGCTTAAAATCTGAGTTATGCCACTCTGTTTGCCATTCACTGCGGATAGAGCATTTTATAAAGAGCTTAGTGTCTTCCGTGGGGACTGTGAAGATGTCTAATTCTTTTCTTCGAGGCAGACTTTGCCGCCTGGTCAGCTATTTCATTTCCTCTTATTCCCACGTGTCCAGGGACCCAACAAAATACTAAAATATAATGGCGGACCAATAGATGATGGATTTGGTGTTGGAAGGTCATTGTCAGTGGGCCACAAGACGAGAAGGAGGAGATGGATTCAAGAGAACTTTTTGAATCACTGCAGATCACCACTTTCTTTAGTGACATCGATCCAGCATATTTAAGTGCCTCCAAGAGCGCATACTTCTCTGCGGTATAGACGCTGCACGAAGAGTCTAATCGAAAACCTTGCGTGGATCTACTGCAGTAGAAGGCACATCCGACTTTGCCGTTTTGAGAGGAGCCATTGATGTAAATGAAATAATGGCCAGGATACATAGATTTTATCGCCTCAAATTCCGATAAGAATGTACTGGGGGGGAGTTAAGGAATTAGGAAGGTTAGACAGTCTATTATCGGCCGGTGTAGTTTCCAAGGGGAAACAAGGTTTCGGGGGGGTTTCACAGGGTTGGGTAGTTTTATATGAAGCTTCTGTAAGAGCATAAGGAGACGGACTCCCAGAGGATGGGGAAATGTTGGTCTAAGTGCATACGAGGTCAAGTGGGTTGGATGGAGGACTGCTTGGAGCGAGGGGGTATCAACATTGGATAATTTCGCGCCATAGGAGGCACTCAGAATATCCCGCCTTTGGCTCAGAGATGGTTCTCCAGCCTCAGCCAAAAGGCATTCGATGCGACTCGTGCGGTAGGCGCCTGTACTAATCCTTATGCCGGCATTGTGTATGGTATTTAATGGCCGGAGAATTGATGGAGACGCTGACACAGACACTACGCATCCGTAATCCAAGATAGGGCGGATGAGAGTTCTATACACGTCGCCAAGGCGGACGCGGAAAGATCTTGATGAAAGAAAAACCTACTAGAAACAAAGGGATCCGTCCCCTAAGGCCCCAAGTATGCAAGGTGCGAAGAATTCCGTACCTCCAGGTGGTGTCATACGCTTTCTCTATATCGAAGAAAACTGCTACCAGGTGCTGACGTAGCATGAAACAAGTGGAAATCTGCGTAGCAAGGGTGACTAGGTGGTCCATGGTTGATCTGTGCTTCCTGAAGCCACATTGGAGAGGTGTAAATAAGTTCTTTTGTTCCAGGAGCCAGACCAGACGTGTATTTACCATTCGCTCTAAAAGCTTGCACACACAGTTTGTGAGCGAGATTGGGCGGTAACTTGAGGGGGTTGTTCTGTCCTTTCCTTCTTTAGGGATAGGGAGAACAATGGTATCACGCCAAATTCTTGGTACTGCGTGTTCAGTTCAAATCTTGTTGAAAATGCCGAGGAGAAACGAACGAGCGTTTTCCGGTAGGTGTGTCAACATTTGATTATATATCTGGTCTGGTCCTGGAGCAGAATCTTTCGCACAAGCGAGGGCACAGGAGAGTTCGTCCATGGAGAAAAAGGCATTGTAATCTTCCTCCACGCGACTCGAGAAGTCTAATTTACAGTTTTCCATTTTTCTTTTCGTGTTTTGAAAGCCAGAAGAATAGTGTACGGAGCTGGGATTTTGTTCGTAATGAGAGGCCATTTCTTCAGCAATTTCTTGTGGAGAGGTTAGGAGATTGCCATTTACCATAAGCTCTGAGATAGACGGCGAAGGGAGTCTTCCACCGATCTGCCGGACCACAGTCTCCTCACTAGTTTAGGGGATGAACGGCAAGAGAGTGACGAGATGTAAGCTCTCCAGGACGCAGCCTTACTTTCCCGTATCGTTAATCTAGCTCTGGCTCGGGATCTTTTATAGTTTATTAGGTTTTCCATGATTGGGAACCTAAGTTTTGCCAATGCCCTCTTCTGATCACGGATCGCGGTGGCACAATCATCGTTCCACCATGGCACAGGGGGATGTCGTACATGGCCCGACGACTTCGGGATGGCAAATGAGGCCGCATGGAGGACGGCGTTATTAAAATGGGCGACCATAGCATCGATGTCGTTTGGGCAGTTTTCCGAATTCTTATTTTTTCTTGGTTTCCCACTCAGCTCGGTGGATTGGCCAGCGAGGAAGGCGGGCAACGTTCAGATCGGGAATATCGAGGTTGACCCGAATGGGAAAGTGGTCACTGCCATGCAGGTCGCCAAGGACAGTCCACTCGAAGAATGTAGAAACAGAGGGACTACAGAGAGCTAGGTCCACGGACGAGAAAGTGTTAGAAGCTACGGAAAAGTGTGTGCTTTCGCCAGAATTTAGGAGAATTAAGTTTTGGCTATCTATAATATTTTCAAGTAACCTGCCTCTCTTGCACGACCTTGTGCCACCCCAGGCAGGGTTGTGGGGGTTGAAGTCCCCCACAATAAGAAAAGGTGCAGGCACCTGAGAGAGCACATTTTCCAGTTCTGTGACACTTCTCCAGGCGGGATATAAACGTTGCAAATGAGAACAGAAATAGTTGGGAAATTCACACGAACTTAAGATATCTGGAGAGTGGTTCGTACGTCTATTTCTTTACATACCAGAGAGTCTGTGATAAAAGTGGCGACTCCGCCATGGGCGCGGAGGCCATCGTCAACATCTTCCCTGTAGCAACAAAAGCCGCGTAGAGAGAGGGAGTGCTCAGAACGGAGATGTTTCTTGCAGGCAGATAACCACGCGTCTATGCGTAGACATTATTAACTTTAATTCGTGCAAACGGGTACGAAAGCCATTTAAGTTCCATGAGAGAAGAGCCATTGTTTCTAGTTCTTAGGTTTTTTCATTTATTTATTAATTAATTTATTTATTTTATTCTAGGGTGGGTTATGTATCGGGTTTCCTTTTCTTCTATTTCCTTCTCTGTTGGAGAGTAATGGGTTGGTTCATGCGGAATTCCTCGTTCCCTGCAGAGTCATCTTGACTACTGCTAGAGAGAGTCGCATTATTGGGAGACCATGGTCCCTTGAGACAGGCGACCTAGATCTAGCAATAGGGGCTGTCGGCCTCAGCTTCTCTGGATGCGTTTGAGTGTTTGTTGAAATATTTATGCTTTTGGTTTCCATTTTTGTTTCAGACTGGATAAGAGAGTTGGGATAGGCATCTCCGCCGATGTCATCAAAAGACACCTGACAGGCAGCATCGCGCGAAGAGGAGGCTTTAGGCGTTTGGGTTACAGAATTTACTTTCTTATGTTGACTCACGGAGTCACCGATATTTCGGGCCATGTCCACGGGGTTTCGCGTTTATTCCTATCTGGAGAGTAGTTAAAGTTTGAGTGCGTTAAGGAAACTAGTTAATATTCCGATCAACGTATGGTACGGAGTGTGATATCTCTTAATGGTACTGGACCATTATATTTTGTTGAGTGTACCATGAGGAAGGATCAATACAAACCTGTATACTTGCCAAATTCCTCAAAGGAGTGAGGGATATCCAGAAAATGATGGAATTGTCATGCAGAATAGGGCATCCTGCATACTTCAAAATTTATCATGAGACATCTGCAGTAGTTAGGCATCGAAGCATTGGACTGTCCATGGAATAGCACAGACTAAAACCCATAGAAGGTATATGGAATATTATGAATAATAAAATCAGTAGCCTAATGATCACTAATATTCCTGAACTTAAACGGCAAGAAAGAGAAGCAAAGTAGGCTCTTCCAGACGTTTTGTATTCGCGTGTGACCATTCTCGCCCTGTCTCTACACCTCTTGTATCCGATTAATAGCGTTTTCCATTCGTTGCACTGAAACCCACCCTAGTGAAGGGTAAAAACGTCATCGCTCCGCGACAGTGCTGTCCCACACGCGTGAAGGGCTGCTACGAATGAAAAGGATTTCGGAACAGTCAGTGCGTGCGCGCTACGCAGTGAGATTATATATAGCTGTACTCAGTGCAAATCCATTGCCTATGTCAGTTCTTTTTATTGTTATTTGTTGAACTGTGTAAAAAGGTAATGCTGAATAAATATTATTTATTAACAATAAAATTATTACTTTCAGGGAAATTATGAAAATAAATCCAACATGAGAGAAAAGGCCATAAAAAAGGTGGGAAAAAAATTGATTCTGCAGTTCTTAAATTGGGAAAAAATATGGACAAAATACAATGAAGAGTATATTATATTAAGTGGTGAATTTTTCATTTCTCAAGTGCTGATAGTTTTGTATTTTTGAATAAAATAAATTTTTGTTTATTAATAAAAGTAAAATATTTATTCATTCTTCCATATTCCTTAAATAAATTCTTGGTATATGATAATATCTGGTATACAAGTTAATAGTTATTTATGCGCCAAGGGTTTTAATACTAGTAGCAATAAAAAGGGTTTTGGTCACCCATGATCTTTACAACAACTTAACGCCCGTGGCACCTACATTTAATTTTTACTTAATTTTAATGATTCAGGATTACTTCTGTATTAATTAACTACATGTTAACTTGACTCCATTTACCCTCTAAATTACAATTCATCATTTCATTATCCCATAGGAAAGATATGAAATTTGTAAATATGTAACATCATTCGTCAGTACTGGTTGCCACGTCGTAATTAAATTTAAATTTATTGTACGTACATGATAATTACTTTCATGTACTTTTACATTAAAAGTAATGCAGAAAGTTTTGACAGTGTACATAAAAACTACTCATATTTTCGAAAAGTTGAACATGATTTTATATCAAGACCTATTTTGAAGGAACATATTGCATTTAGGAAAAAAATCTCTATCTTTAATATTATAGTTGTAGGAAGACGCTCGAAAAGAATATAATTTTTGTAATTTTCGAAAAATCAGGGATTTCAACGAAAATGAACCATTCTCTTAAAACGTCCTTTGCACTCTCCAACAGAATTTAATACAGAAAATTGAAGCCATTTCTTCGAAAATGTCCGATGTAACCCCCCCCCAAAAAATATCGGTTTCAAATTCCAGGGTCCCGTACATCAGCCAGAACGATCGGAAAATATCAATTTTGGAGAAAATTGGCTGAACGGTTTATGCGATAGCGTTGTGCACAGACGGACGGACAGACTTTTTACCAAAAATCAATTTTTCGATATTAAGGACACACAAATCATGGACTCTGGAAACCACGTGTCAGAGGAATTTTCCCCCTATATTTAGCAACTGGATTCACACACTTTTTCGCTACCAGGGCCTGGCAATAAAAGGGTTTTTGTAACGAAAATTCGCCGTGTTCCGGCGCACGACTACAATACTCTCTCTTTTAACGTTAGTAAGTGCGAGAAATTAAAAAAAAACGAATTCTTTATTTCACTTTTAAGTATCAAAGCAACGCATGATTTTCACCTCTACTTATAAAAACAAAAAAACATCATTGCTGTCATATGGCAGGATAAAATCATAAAACATTATCAGGATATTGTGAACTTAACTAACAAAACATATGAATGAAATCAAAAAATCACGTCACCAACTAGAAACCTTTTAGTGTTATTTTAAAAGAATGGTCAACGATCCACAAGTGGGTAGTCATATCAATATTAATCTAGAATTGCTGCTGATCACACTATGGTTTTTAAGCCATAAAATTCAACATCACACGCTTCCAAAAAAATGGACAATTGGATGGACAAATGGAAATTTGTTCATCCTATGAAATTCTCAAAACAATCGGCAAATTAGAAAATAAATATTCGTCCGGTCTAAATGAATTTCCGGATTGTCTGTGCCTGCCATTACATACTCTTTAAAATAATGACTGCATTATTTTACACTGAAACATTTCCAAAATAACATTAAGGTTCTCTTCAAAAACAGTAGCAAGAAAAATGAAATTAAAAATTATCGTTTTTATATGAACGAATGGAAAACTTTCTTAGTAAATACGAAACGTTTTCACGTTCCTAAGATGGATTAAGGAAAACAAAATCTACAGAAACAGACATTTTCTTTTTTTAAGAATTCAATCATCCATGGGTGAAAATGAAGCACATATTGGAATATTTTAAGTTTTTTCAGAAATGTTTATGTTATTGATTATAAATACCGGATTTCTGTTTAACTACATATTTTCTTTGCCAACTTGAAAATGAATGAAATCTTGAGAGAAATTTGAATCATGAAACGAACGTTATGTTAGCACTCGTTTTATTTTGCACGAAATTGCACGTTTTTGGCGTTACTTCACGAAATTGCATGTTTTGGGGAATGTTCGCTGCAAATTGCACATTTCGTGGGTTCGGGTTGTCTGTGAAACCTGAGTCCCACTTAAAGGCTCCCACAGATCCACGCGGAAGATCCGCAGCGGAAGTTTCGCGTCACGAGTTGCCTTATGAGCACGTTCAGACATGCACGGCAGAGGATTGGCAGCGTTTAATCCACAGCGGAATTTGTAATGCAGTCGAACGCTTTATTTTCGCTACCGCTTGAGTTTCGTGGAAGTCCGCCCACCTTCGGGAGTCTTCGCTCCCCTCTGGGTCGAGTTCCATCATTGCCTTCGTGCAGCCCGAGTTTCGCTGTGGAAACCAAGGGAAAGACTCGTCAGATGTCGAATCTTTTCAGCTTGCCAGTAAATCTGGCACGACTAAACGGTCCAAAAAAAAAAAAAAAAACTTGAGTTCAGTAATTCAATTAAGTTTAAATAACAATGATCTTAATTTTTTTTATTTTTGGTTCTTAAAATTTTGTACATTTTACTAATGAAACGTTTCAATGAGTGAGAGCAATTACAAGTTGTTCTTCAGGTAAGATAGCTTCATAATTGTCAAGTGTCAGATATTCTTATGTCTTCTGCGATCAGATTCAAAATTTCAGAAAAACAGTCACTGGTTATTCTAGTAAATTAAAAGTGATTCTCGGTGTGGCATCAATGTGTGAAATTCTCAGTACTTTTTCCTTTCTTGGTCAAAATAATGGACCCCTTTTCTATGTTTTGTAAAGATATAAACAATGAGGAAAAATCGTAAATAAAGCAGGAAAAAGAACCATACTGCATGTTCCCAGACAACTGACTACAAGTAAAACTCGGCATTTCTATCCCCTGCGTGGATTGAAGCGAGTGTCTCTTCTTTATCGGATGAAACCTGTCACTAAACGCTGACTCATAAATGACGCTCTGGTGTGAACGATCCCGCGAATTTCGCCGCTGCGACTAGCGCCGAACTTTCCGCGCCGCATCCGTTGCGGATGTTCCGCGCTGGTCTGTGGGAGCCTTAATTTGCAACAATTCTGCACTTTGTTGCACTATGATGAGAGCGTCTATACCTTTCGTGGTGCCTATTTTCCCATTAAAACTTCTGAGATATTGCAGTAGGGAGTTAGGGATACGTGTGCAATGTTGCTACGAACTTAAGTCCGCTCAGGCCCTTGGTTGCAGCCGCTATCCAACG
Organism: Teleogryllus occipitalis; assembly: GCA_011170035.1. NCBI lineage: Eukaryota > Metazoa > Arthropoda > Insecta > Orthoptera > Gryllidae > Teleogryllus > Teleogryllus occipitalis. The sequence continues at coordinate 189,127 of BLKR01001172.1, read as the reverse complement.
CTATGTCTATCTTCCCAATTGGATCATATAACTTGTATAACATGTTTGTCAGTCTTCGCTAAACTTACCAAAACGTGAGTGCATGCGCGAGTTCCATTTGACATAACGTCCGGGCCCGAACCTCAGTGGCAAGCTGCACTGCGTTTCAAAATCATCGAACTTCTCGGAACAGATGTTGTCCTGCGAGATACGAGAGAGAATGAACGCAGTTTTAGACGGCTTAAAAGCGCTATGTGGACACGTACGTCAGAGAGGGGCTCCACACATACACAAGGGTAAATGCAGAATGAAGTTTTTCCTGTCTGAAACGTATATTCAATTGAAGACTGTAATTTACCAGAAAATAATTTGGAAATCTACATAATTGTAAATTATAATGAAAACCATTAAGCACGTTTCTTGCATAATTTAATTATTTTTGGTTTCTGAAGATATTTTTGTATTTTTCAATTTTTGTATTTTTGTGCGAATTTCGTGTGTGAATATTTTAAAGTATTAAATATGATATGTTTCAACAATATGTACAAACAATTATAATTAAAACCCTAAAATAATATCTAATTCACCTTCAACTTCATATCCAAAATGCAAAATACGTTGATAAGTCGATTAACTGGAGTTTTTGGCTACATAACACCGTTTTGGAAAGTTTTGCATGTTTTTGCAGGTTTTGGTGCTTTTACTGCACGAAAATTCAATCTTTAATCATAGCACATTTGAATTTCAAAACTATCATCGTATGAAATCATGGTATTGCTCTAGATTGGTTATGTTCGTAGCTTAAACAACGATTTCAGAGAGTATAAATTTCGCACTGGAATGATGGGACATTATTCACTCACCTTCCCGATTCATTGCAAATTGCACATGGGGCCCCGCGGAGTTCGATTTTAGGCCCGATTCTCTTCCTACTATATACAAACTATAATGCCGTCGACGATTCGAAACCGATGAACGCCTTTGTTTATTGGCGATGTGAATATTCGTGGCAATAACGAAACCGTAAATAGTACACTATCAGATATTTCAAATTGTCTCCGTAATAACAAATCAACAGTAAACGAAAAGACTGTTTTAACGAAAAAACTGTTTTAAAGCAGTTTTCCGTTTCCGATAAATTTTATAACCCAATGAAAATGAACGATGTGCAATTGACTGATGTTAAGGTAAAAAAGTTTGTGGTGTCTCAATTCAGTCAAACCTCAAAACTACGTCCATTTAAATGAATTAAACACAAGATTAAGTTCATGACGGGACTCGTTCAGTTTTCTTTGAAATTCTGTCGGCTTTGATGCTGCTCGTTGCTTGTAGTTGGGGGCGGATTTACACATAAGCACAGCAGGTATATACTTACGGCGGCAAAAATTGAGGATTAAAATTGTTTCTAAAGAGAGACCTCTTTGTCGCGTGCAATTCTCTTTAAAACTTTGATTCTATGAGTATTTGAAGAAAATGATTGCATACTAACAAATTAATTTATTAACAGGCTCATGATACCGTTTGCTATGTGACTTGTGATAGAAGTCCAATTGAGCTATCTTTACATTTTCGAAAGTCGTACAACTAAGATTTAATAATAGTTACCGTACAGGAATCTCCATGTTACATCGATTCCAATTACCTTTATCGGAATTATCTGTTGTAGTCAGTGTTGTCAGATCAGTGGAAGTCCCGCCAGATAAGGCAGTTTTTCAAAGTAATTACAGTCAGCGGGAAAAGAAGTTTTAACGGAATCGTGTCGGAATCTCGCGTGACTTCAATTTATAAAAATACTTTAGTAAAACTTTATTATCTAGTTTACTGTTAATGTACCAAATATTGTATAGAAATTAAAAAAGACAATATCGGAGTTGAGTACTATATCTTTGACCCCAAGGAATAAGCTGATAAGTAAAAAAAAAAAAAAAAAAAAAAAAAAAAAAAAAAAAAAAAAAAAAAAAAAAAACAAACTTAATTTTACAGCAGAGAAAAAAGCAACTTTAAATTAATGCTGTAAATCAGGGATTCAGGTTATTAAACGTACACACTAATAGTTTTGTTTTAATATCACCTTCGATTGAATATAATTAATCCTTGATTTACTTCAGTTGAAAGTCGTTTTTTGCTCCACTGTAAAACCAAGGGTTCATGACTTATTAGCTTATTCACTGGGGTCAAAGATATATGAATGTAATTTAAATGCGAGTTAATATTTGTTATATATAATTTTGTGGGTGTTATTTCTAATACCTAATTTTTTTATTGAAAACTATTCTGTAGCACAAATATATACAATAAATAATACACATTTAGTGAAACAATAAATTTTCACAGCCAGAAATTTCATGTTACCGGAAAATATAGAAGCTAACTTTTCTAATTTTTAGCTGGTTTTTGCAAGCCACATCTAGCAAGAATATGACTTGTACAACTGGCAACACTGGCTGCAGTGTAATATGTTAAAAGGGCTATGCAGTCTACAATTTTCAACGCGACCTTCCATGAGTAACATTTTTGTACAATAATTAGTGTAATTAAGTTTTGGATGTGGCGATCAAGATGGATTTTCAAGATTGATTTTTAATTTTTCTCCCTTACTACAACTGGCATCAACTGATTCCTACGAAGATAATGAACTGAGAAAGAGAAAAAGAAAAATACATCATGACGAGACTAGAAAACAAATGACTGGTAGAGATCACTCGAATCAACGTCTGCCTCGTGCTAATGTTTATATGCTGATTGTGGAATAGACCAAAAGCTGAAAAGCGTATGAAGATATCAATGAAATTTTAAAGCCGTCGTTAAACATGAAAATACGTCTTTATTCGATTTAGAAAAACCAGGAGAAAATTTGTGATCAGCCTTTCCCGATCTTGAGGACACGTTTGTTTCAGAACTAATTCATCTGAAGTCTCATTACCCAGCAAACAAACAAAAGAACCCATTTTGTTATGTCAATGGCTACAAGAAAAACTGCATTACGTTTACCCAAACGTCGTTATTGCGCTGAGATTGTTTATCTGTACTCCGGCTTCAATTTGTACCGCAGAACGTTCGTTTTCTTACTTAAACGGATTAAAAGTTATTTGCGGCTGACAATTGCAGACATGCGTCTTAATGCCTTAGCTTTATTATGCATAGAAGAGAAAACGGCAAAATTTTAATTTGAACGAAATTATTGAAAATTTTGCTTTTGAGAAAATTCGTCGCAAAACCTTTAATTCTTAAACTTACGTGGATGCCTACATTTAGCACTAGAAAATATGAACGAATTAAGACATCTTTAAATTTACATATCTATGTAACTTTTAAGAATGAAAGGTAGAATAATAAATAGGCGTAACTACACAAAAAGAAGAGTTTATGTTATTTCTATTCACCAAAATAAATGATTTAAAAATTAGTTTCCCATAAACAAAATGATCATGCATAAAACATTAAATAAATATTAAGTTAATCATATTAGTCCGATTGAAGTTTTATTTCGTGATGTAACAGAAGCTCAACGCTTTTTCAAATTGAGTAAACGATGTAAACAACCTGTGAAAATTAAAAATTATCTCATTATTTGAAAGAAGACAATTATTACATCTGCGTAATATTAATAGAGGTACGGTTTCAGAAACGATTATGTTAATGGACAGCTGAAGATAGTTGATATCTCAGATGAAGAAACAAATCCAAAATATGCGAGAATCATGTAGCTCTTAAGATTTTTTACCAAAATGGGAGTGAAAGGATTATTTACAAAAATTAAAAATGTTGAATCCATATTTTTGGAATATGATTTAGTTATTTCGGCAGAAACCTGGCACTGTCCAGATACCAAATGCTGAATTCAAATTAGAAAACTTTTTTTTTTATCGAATTGATAGGAATAATTAAAACAGTGAATTTAGCAAAGGTGGCGGAGTTTTTTTTGGTTAAAAATAATTCCACAGTATTTTATTGGAATAATCTACAGATGTTGAACACCTATTTATTCATTTATAGGGTAAAGTTATTAACATGATTATCTGCGTACTTTACTTTTCCCCACAAACCCAGGTTCATACAATAAATTCACATTACCAAATTTTGGAAGATTTGGATATACGAGGGACTATATTCTTTGAATAGACGATAGACGATATTCTGTGAATCGCGAAGAAGCGATAAGGCTTCTTGAAACTCAGCATACATAGTGGAGCGCATTCAGTCGAACGTGGAAGTCGATCGGATGATTGTGTTCTAAGTGTACTTACACTATCTAAAGTATATTGTAAACATTTTTGTGTCAACATTACATCAAGATCCTCAGGTAAGTTATTCACTAACTTTTAAGTGAATTTAACGTTTTATAAATACATAATTTATTTTCTAAAATATCAGGGGAAAAATGAACGTTTGTAACTTCTATAGGAAATTGATTTGAGTAGGAAAAAAATTGTTACACTTTGTAACGTTACAGATATTTTATATAATGTAGAATATTTATCTACCTTTACATTGACACTAATTTTAATGTGCGGAGACCTGGGGAGGCTGGATTATTTAATTTTCTATCTCGGTAGGTGCTCAATTGTATGAAATTCTTTCTCGCGTAAGTTTTGTTTCCCGAGCGAATAGAACATGTACGAGGGTCGTTCAATATATAATGCCCCATATTCTTTCTCCACAATGAGCAAAAAACAAAGTTGTACTTCGCGGTACTTCAAGTTCAATGTTTCCCCGCCAGGTGGACGAAGTTTCAAATAATTCCAACAGATGGCAGAGCTGTAGTGAATTTTTTAAATGGCGTGTTAGTGATCCACGTAACAAAACAGCGAGCAGTGATCGAGTTCTTGATTGCAGAGAAAGAAACTCTGGGAAATATCCATAAACGTTTGTGTGCAATGTATGGAGATTGTGCTGTCGATAGGAACACAGTCAGGAGGTGGGCAAAGAGTGAAAGTGAAGGCGTCAGAAAGTGAAACAACTCAACTCCAAGATCTGCCGCGTTCCGGTCATCCTGTCATGGCCACCATTCCAGACAGGGCGAGGCGCGTGGATGTCATTATTCGTGCGGACCGTCGCATCACAGTGCAACAATAGGCCTCACAGCTGTCAGTCAGCAGTGGAAGTGTGTGTGCAATGATCGAGACTCTCGGATATTCAAAAGTTTGCGCAAAATGGGTTCCAAGAAGTCTCACAGCAGAACACAGAATGCAAAGAACAATCAGGTCATCTGATTTGTTGGAGAGGTTTGATGCTGAAGGGGTAGCGTTTCAGTCCCGGATTGTGACGGGTGATGAAACCTGGGTGCACCACTTTGAGCCGGAAACCAAAAGACAGTCAATGGAATGGCACCATCCTCACTCACCAAGATAGACAAAATTCAAGAGAACTCCCTCTGCTGGAAAAGTCATGATTACTGTGTTTTGGGACAGTGGAGGGGTCATTCTTGTTGATGTGATGCCAAGAGGGACAACCATTAATTCCGAAGCATACGTGAAGACCTTGGACAAACTCAAGAATCGTTTCCGGCGTGTCAGGCATTACAAGAATCCGGCTGAAATTTTGATCCTGCGCGATAATGCACGCCCGCACACAAGTCTCAGAACCCGGGAACCCAAATTGGGTTGGACAACATTGCCACATCCACCATACAGCCCAGATCTGGCACCGTCAGACTTCCATCTCTTCGGAGCTCTTAAAGACGGTTTGCGCGGAAGACACTTCGATGATGAGAGCGTCATTCAAGCGGTGAAAACATGGCTTCGCGCACAGGACAAGGGTTGGTACCGGCAGGGAATACAGGCAGTTGTTTCACGCTGGCGTAAGACCGTACAAGTTGATGGAGACTATGTTGAAAAATAGTACATGTAGAAGAAACATGTAGCTATACTGTCACCAAAATATAACACTTTTGAATAAATAGTTTCTGAGAAAAAAATATGGGGCATTATATATATATATATATATATATATATATATATATATATATATATATATATATATATATATACGAATTGAAGCTTAATGTATATTTCATTTTATCAATAATACCAAATATTCCAGAAGAGGTTATTACGAGTAATATCAATTGTTTACTATTAATATCGTACGTCGTTGGAACGCAAGTGATAGAAATAAGGAAAATTTTTGAAACAATAACAATTGGATAAGAGAAGAAATGACTTTTCTTCCACATCATAAAACTGACTTCAAGTCCATAAGTGATGAAACACAACGAGAATTCGACACATTAAGCGCTAGAACAAAGAGAAGGCGCACAAAAACTTAGTCGAGAGCCACAGCCCCAAGACACCACCCAGGTTTGCAACAATGGTTTTTACAAAACAAAGCAAACGAAATATGGCTCAAGTTATAAGAGTTTTTGACGTTTTCGCCCTGCACTAGGGTGGGTTTCAGTGCAACGAATGGAAAACGCTAATAGTTATGTCGGAGACAAAAGCTGAAGTTAAATTACAAAGTCTACTCGATCATACCGCCCATTGTATATGCATAGTACAGAACGAAGTTCTCAGTACACTTGGTGAGCACAATAATTCCAATTTAGAAATCATATACAAATGGGGTTTTGATGAAAGTTCCTGCTACTCAACTATGAACAAAACTTTCTTGAAAGCACAAATGCGGCTGATTCTGATTTGTGGTTAACATCAATTGTTCCTTTAAAATAACAAAAAGAGAGAGAGTGAGAGAGAGAGAGTGAGAGAGAGTGAGAGAGAGAGAGCGAGAGAGAGAGAGCGAGCGAGCGAGAGCATGTCGAACAAATAATTTGACAAATTTCTCGTTCTTCGTCAACATGATTTTGCATGAAAATTAAATTTCAGTTCATGATGATTCATGATGTGTTCATGTGATTGTTCAGGAGAATGTATAGAAAGACAAATATTACACTGATTTTTAAAATATTTTATTACACTGATTTAAATAGAGAGTACTAAACATATATTCTTATTTGCACGCAATAAGTGACGAAACGAACACAGGACTTTGTATAAATTACCCAAAAGTAGATACGAGTGTGAAAATATTCAAAAGCACGTACATTCAACAATTCAAGTGTTATTTAGTTGATTTCAGTTCCAAAAGAGCAATGACCCCGTAATGTTCAAATTGGACCACAGTGCGACGTAGCCTTTCCTTCACTTCGGGTCATCTTCAATTTTTCCTCCGCGAATAGCGTTTTTCAGGGGCTCAAAGAGATGTAAATCGGAGGAGGGTAAATCAGAACTGTAAGGTGGATGAGGAAGCACAGTCCTATCCCTTTTTGTCAGTTCTCTTGTTGCAACACTTGTGTAGGGATGTGTTAACGTTGAAGAGCAAGCTTTGGGCACAATTCTTCTGAGATTGAACTCGCGGGAAATGCTTCTTTAGGATATTCGGAGTGTTGATGTAAGAATTTGAATTGATGGTACTGCCTTTGGGCATAACCTCAACATGAATGACACCATCGATATCCCAAAAGATAGTGATCAGCGTGTCAAGACCAGTCGCTGTGGCGGGATGCCCGGAGGGCGGCAAATCATGGAGATCGCATTCTTCGCTTTCCGAAGCTCTACCTCGTTTACCCAAAAGTCCAACGGTACTCCTGGCGACAGCAGAGGTGCCATACACTCCATACAAGCGTTTGTGGACGTTCACAGTTTCCTTCCCCGCAACAAGAAACTCAATCACAGCTGGCTGTTTGTAATGTACGTCATCTACAGCCGCCATTTTAACAGTTCGTTAAGGAACTGTCATCAGTAGGAGAGACTAGAAACTTCGTACACTAACGCTGGAAATACGAAACATTTAAGGGTTAACTACAACTGTCTACAATTATTAATTTCTGAAGAAAAATAGTGAGGCATTACTTTCTGACTGACCCTCGTACATTACCCAACTCTGATTGACTTATTTCTGGAGATTATAATTTTCCAAAAAGATTGTGGGAAAAAAATAAATACTCGAGCACACCTGCGTTTCCACTAAATAGTACTTTGCGCGAGACAGTTTGCGTCACTGGATTATCTGATACACTGGCTTATTTAAACCTTAAACAAATTAATTGTATATTGAACGAATATGGTGATTATCTAGATTTAGTTTTCTCCAATACTGACGACTTCGTTGTTTCAAAAGCACAATTCACTGAGTAGATTTATATCTTCCTCAATTATATTTAGAACTTTGAACTGTCAATTCTAATGTAAATGATTGCCAAGCCGACAGGTTCTATGACTTTCTTCTGGTGATTATGTTTGATTATCATGTTTCGTAGCAGACGCCTTTCCCAATGTGATAAGCCAGAAAGGCTCCGTTTTTATTAACATGAATGATATCGGAATATTTGTAAATTTTATATCAATACGTATAATTAATGCATACAAAATGCATACAGAATGGGGGCTAAGTCAAGGAATACATGTTGTGAGGACGCCCAGTAAACATTTATCTTATTTTTATTTATTTTACGTCAAAAACAGTTAAAAACTGTGTATGATGTGAGCTGAGTACGGTGCGAAGCCTCGAGGAGACGAACATATATAGTGACATGCCAGAACGAGAAGTAGCATCGCCCCGTGAAACGAAAGAAACAGTACATGTGGGGGGAGATGTAATCATGTGAAATTATTAGATTTCGCGATCTTTCGATCGCAGCAGTGGACGATGACATCAGCTGGCAGGGTATGATCGCCATCAAATGGAAAGCGCAATTTTGAGATTGTTACTATTATTGCAGAAAGAGGGCTGTGTGTATTACGGAACTGGGTTCGATATTTTCAGTCTTAATGTCAGTAACGTAAAGATGCTAAAAGTGTTTCAAAATATTAATTATAATGTGAAATAGATTTATATTCAAAACGAAATTAGAATGGGGAAGAATCGTAGATGTTTCTTGCATCCAATAATTCTTGTTGAATATTAGGTAGTCGTGAATAAATATCCACACGTGGGATAGAATAGGGAAAGTTCACGGACGCGTGATAAATTAGATTCTCACATTGGGGAAGTATTACGGTAAGCGGAGCCATAAAATTAATACCAACTAGGTAGCATCAAGAAAGAAGACGTGATGAACGTTGCAACCGGACTGCGATCGAAAAGTCACCAACGCGGGGGAAAATAACAGTAGGTCATGAACTATGATTTGACCTGTACAGGAAGGATAATTCTTTTATAAAAGAAAATCCCAAAATTTTAATAAGAAGAGCTCATTTACGATTGTATTATCAAATTGTTAATAAATGTTTAGTTCATTTTCTTGAAACAAGGCTGATAATTTTTTTAATTGGTTAAGGTCGCATCAACATTTGGTCACTAGCGACCACTATTGGTGTTAACGGTATGGTAACTATGAAGATGAAACGATATGGTGATAAGGGGTGAAAGGACGAACACAAATACAACCATGCCCGAGGCGGGACTCGAACCCACGACCCTTCGGTCCGAGATCACTACGACACTACTGCCTTAGCGATCTCGGCCACCGGGCCGACGAGGCTGGTAATTTGTAATCAGTTGCCATCGATTGAAACGATTATTTAATTAACAGAACTTCCAGAAATCGCGAGTCTGTACAGATAGCACGTCCGCATACAGCAAGGTAAGAGCTGGCGTGTATTATGTCGATACCCACAAATGAATGGTAATAAAATCAACATTATTAATTAATATTAATATTTGTCGATTATCAAGTGAGTTTCAAAGGCATGCCCAAGTGGAAAATAGTAGTACATAAATATTGATAGAAAGATTTATCGGAATATTATTCTCTGATTACTGAATATGATTAAAGTAGAACAGTGTTACGCTTTTCGATCACTATCTATATCTTGGCTTAGACCTTTTTGTACTACAGAAGATTCGTAGAACAACCAGTTATCCTTCTTGATATTCAGCTGAATAATTACATTAATTCAAAAAAGCCCATTATTATTACAAGAAATTTAACTCGGTTATATACTATCTACAATTCGTTTGCCTTAGGCGTAAATATAAAAATCGTGCCAAGCATGACTTCCGAAAAAGTATAATGTAAACTTACAAGAATTTATATTGTCCAGTCCAAAATACCTCTGGAAATATGTAAATTCGAAAAAAGGATTTCAAAGAGCTACCGGATACAATGCGATTAGGATTGGAAATTGTGTGTGAAGATGTCGATTATAAACGAATTTGCAACATTTTTTCAACTTTCTACATTCAATCCAATAATAATTATAATGTTAAAATATCAGATCAAAGCCTCTTCAAGTTGAACAATGTAGACATTTCAGTTACTGATAACCATGAAAAGACTAAGTCTGGATACAGACAAAAGTTCTGGTCCTGACGGCATTCTTCCATTCTTGTTGAAAAACTGCAAATTTATGTCACAGATAATGAAGTACCGATTTCAGAAATTGCTTGAAGAGGGACTTCTGCCAATTCAACGGAAAACATGATTCATAATTCTTATCCATAAATCAGGCAATAGAATTGATGCTTCTAACTCCAAACAAATCTTTATAATTAGCTCCATCCAACAGCATCTTGAAGTTCTTCATAAAACTTCTCCACAACTTTTCTTCCTTCTTCAAGTGAATAGCAACCAATAATAGATAGGTGACCTCTTTTCATTTTGCATCTCAATTTTATCATTCTTTCATTTATGAATGTATATCCATCTATTTTATTTTTGAGTTTCTTTTTAATCATTATTCCTATACCAGCAGATACAAGTGTATACCAGCATATACACTAACTTTAGTAGGGCGTTTGATTCCCTCAATCATAATAGTCTCATTAAAAAATTGAAATGCTTTGGTATTACAGGCTCTCTTATGCATTGATTTATCAGTTACTTGACCGGTAGATCACAATTTGTGAAATATAGGAAAGTTAAGCAAGATAAAAAAATTACAAATTTTTCAGGCGTTCCTCAAAGATCACATCTAGGTCCCTCACTTTTCATCGTTTATATATATATTAAATTTATTCTGAAAGATTTTCAATACCGATTTTTCAAGATAACAGAAGCACCTGAAGATTATCTGTTTCAAAATACATTGAGAGCATTTACAAAATACTGGGAAGACAAACTAATATATCATCCCTCCAAATATAAATATATAACTTTTTCTCACTTCAGAACACAAATGAAAAAAACAAAAACACGCACGCACACGCACACACGACATGCTACTCGTACTATCCTTAAAGTATTCTCTATAAGACATTATTTTCAACTCCAAATTAATGTTCAAGGGACATGCTGATCTGATAATCAATAAAGCCAATCAAATCTTAGGATGTGAGAAGAACGTACTTGGGTTTAAACTAAACGAAAATGTTTAAATCTCTGTACATGTCACTTGTAAGACCTATTCTGATGTCTGCATCAGTTGTATAGTCTCCACTTATAAATATTGAATGCACAGGTATTGAGACCAAAGAACTTAGAAGTTATTTAGAATTGTAACATTGAGAATGTATTTACCTGATCCATTTATTGATCATGAATATAGTTTAACTGCGAAACACACGAAAGTGCCATCACTTAGATCTCTGAGAAACTTTGTCGATTCTATTTTTCTTGTAAAACTTATTACAGGAAATATAGGTTGTCCTTTAGGTAAAGAATTAACTTCAGGGTTATCCCTGTCAATATTAGGTCAACTATATTAGAGATCACATGATACCATCTCTCTCATTATTATTATTATTATTATTATTAATATTATTGTTATTAACAATTTTTTTAAGTAACATGTACATATAGTTCATAAGTTCAAACCTTAATGAAGAAAAGTTAATATTGACATCACTATCTGCTACGTGTGCAGATCTCTTTTTAATACATCATGAATACAAACAAAATATCTTAAACAGATTAGATATTTTGATATTAAGATATTTTGTTTGTTAAGGATAATCAGGGCTTGATTTCTGGCGGGAAGGTGTTCCGGTACGTCGGGAATAATTATTAAAATATATTATAAATATATAACTATTTCTATTAAATTAATAGTTAATTTGGGACGCGCTCCGGAACCTAAAATTTTAGAAATGAAGCACTGAGAATAACTATCCAGTGAAATTGGTTGAAAGAGTTATTTGCAAAAAGTTACAGAACATTCATATGAAGAGTATTGGCCGACACATAAGGAATGGAACCTGGCGTGACTGTTAGATCAATTGCTTCACCGTATGAATCATAATTAAATCATGATTTTACGTAAACAATATTATTGAAAATTATAAATCCGTCATAAAAAAAGACAAGTGGCAAAGCTAGAGTTTTGCAGTTTGGTACTCTGAAAATCTTATCTTACATTTTTTCGTAAATTAATTCTACTCATCGGTTTTCTTATTCAGCAACGTCAATAGTTTGTTCTTTAAAGTTGTCGTTTCTGCACAATTAATTTAGCAGACACTTCTTGATGGCCAGTGTACTGAAATTACCGATTATGCTCCTTTCCCTGGAATTTCTTAGGAATGTCTTTACTCTCTTTAATGTAATCATATTCCTTTCACATAATGCTGTGGATAAAGGGAAAGTTAGACCGAGTTGTATCAACCGAACTGTATCTTGATAATTTTTTCTAGATCAATTTGTCTAATACTTCAGCAACAAATCTGCAGCCATGTATTTTGAATTATCATAAGTAATATCACAAGAAGTACTGTCATATTTGGTAAATTCACGACTCATGTAACGAGGAGTGAATTTACCGGCTATCACAAGCCCTTCCAGTGATGTTTAGTGTGACTATGTCACAAATTAAGACATTACATGAATCGAATGGATAATTAAAATTACAGAAAATTCGAAAAATAGAAATATTACTGAAAATTGCTACCGGAATATGTGAAATTTTCATTCAGCACCGAGTTATCACTGCCTCCTGGAATAACTTATAATCAAGTAAAATATGAATAACAGTTTAATGGAGAAAATGATTTCAAATATTTTCTAATTTACGGTAATAAAACTTTCAAAAAACAGTTATAACAAAGCTACTTACAAGAACATGTAATAAAAATTCAATTATTTAAATATTAGGAAGTTGAATTTTCCATGTCTTGGTAGTCAACGGAAGTATTTGAAATGGAAGATGTACAAGCTGAATTAGCAGCGGGATTCCTCAATTTGGAATGGATTGAACACATGCGTGTACTCATTAAAGTATTTTACTGAATAATTTTGGTTGTAACACTCCACATAGTTTTGATAGTATATTGTTTGTGCTCTTCACCACCTAATCTTTGTATATTAATTGACCAAAATATGTGTAAAATATGTGTAATTGCTTCCACATACTCTTTTTCTTTTGCTGTTTCGCGGCAGTGAATCATTAATAGTAGATTCTATTTCAGAGACATTACCAATGCGAGACATATTAATGATATATTAATGCTCACAAGCTATTATCGGCCTAAAACAATTGCTATCTTTATCTTAAAAAGGTAAACAAAGTATTACAGTAGAGTGCAAAAGGTAAAAAAAAAAAGTGATAATCACATTGCGGTAGACATCTGGGATTGGTTTAATTTGAATATATTCTTGCTTAGCATTGGTTACTTACGACATGGACCGTCATGAGTGAAATAGTCAATGTAAACATTTGACATTTCATTTCAAAGCTGCTCGCCGTTAAAGAATGGGTATTGTTTAATTAGGAAAGAAAATTTTTCTGAACGAAAGCACGCTTTGTAGGTGGAAAATTGCTTTTCATCAAGAAATTCAATAAAATGAAATATTACAAAATCTTGAAACCTGTAGTCCATCTAAGTCACTACTGTATGAATAATTTTAAAACAATTTTTTAAAAAATAATTCTGACCCTGATAGATCATTCATAGTCATGTCTGCTTTGATGCAGATTCAAGTCCATATCTAACACAATATGTTTTACTATATCTACACTATTTCTATCCTTACGGCACATTACTTGCCTCATGATTTCACATTGTTTACACAAACACACATTGACTTCACAAAAATCACACAAACAACTCTACTTTCCCACAACGTCAGGTGATGAGGTGAATTTGCCTGGCCGAAATGTGGACGAGCATTGCGTTACAAGTCCGAGCCTCCCAAGAGCCTAGGCTCTCTCCCCAATCAGTGCGAGTGAGAGAGAGATAGCGCGCTCCCTCTTGTGCGCATGGGGGGCAGAGCTAGCCGCTGTCTATCCACTGACAGGCTCCTCGGCCAGCTACCGGCCTCAAGAGTATATTTCTGCGGCTCTGCTAATTCCCTCGCGCGTAAGCGAGGAAAAGTAATCGAAAACAGTTTTCTTTAACGGTTCAATAAAAAGATATTGAAAAATGGCACACAACAGATTTTATTGAAAAATAATTTCGGTATTCTAAGGCTCCCAGATTACCCTTCAACTTCGCCACTGAAACAAAAGCACTTCTAAATTACAAAAGTAAAAGATTGTGTACAAAAATACGTTTATAGGCCCATATGTACATATATGTCAAAGTTCACGCAAAGTAAAATATAGAATACATGAACACAATTTCAATCAACCTTCCTGTCGACAAAACTCTGACTACACATCGCATCGAGACTCTTCCTGTAAGTTCGATTGATTGATTGAATTTTCGTGTTTCCGGGCGCGTCAACGGCTTCGGTCATTAGTCCCGTTAGTGTAGTGCATGTTTTTTTTCTCGGGAGATGGCGGTGATCTTCCCCCGCTGGATGGCGAGATCCGGCGCCGACCTACCGTCGGCTAGTGGGGTTTCCCCCTAACCAGGACTCACCAGCGAGTCACCGCCCCAGCCGGGACAAGCTCTAAGCTCACGACCGGTCTCCCGGAATATGTGGTAGTGTAGTGCATGTTAGTGTAAGTGTGTGTTTAACAGGAGAGGATAGGACAAGGAAGAGGAAGGACAGATCGCGCGCGGTCCGTGGCCCGTTTTGTAGCGTACTGCTCCGGCATTCGCCTGGTGTTGATCGGAGAAACCACGGAAACCGATCAGAGCAGCCGGCCGCTAGAATTCTCCTCCAGAAAGCAACTGAATTCGACCTAGCTGAAAAGCTAGTGTCTAAAATCCTGCCGTCGTCAGGACTCGAACCTAGGACTTCCCGGTCAGAAGCGATGCAGTGACATCAGTTGATGCACTGAGCTACCGCTACCGGTCCTGTAAGTTCAATTGATCGATTGAGTTTAAGGGCGCTTCAACGGCTAAGGTCATTTGCGCCCGGGTCAAATTATTTTAAGACCAGTGCATAATATTGCAGTTCCAAATTAACAAAGAAAATTAAAATCTTTAATAGAAAGCAAAGTAAAACTGAGAAGGGACGTATCCTAATAAAAGGGTTTGGCAGAAAATTGCCATATAGTTTTTTTGCTTAAAATCTCGGGCTAAAAGCCAATAATAGGCATTATCATTTTTTCTCAGATAAGGCTGTACAAGCCAGTCTCTCGCAAAAAGCCAAAAAGCTTGCAGAGAGAAGATTCGTCATAACTAAGAATCTCCGCAAGGGAGCTAGCAAGGTCATGCCTTCGACGGCTCTCTCTCATCTTAACACAGTGTAAGAGAACATGCTCCACGGTAAGATCCACCTTGCAGCATTCACATATAGGGGATGGGTCCCCGTGGAGGAGATAACCGTGGGAGAAATGGCAGTGACCGATTCGGAGGCGTGTTAAAATGATCTCCTCTCGCCGAGCATCACGAGATGAGGAAGACCAAGGATTTATGGAATCCTTGATTCTCGTGAGCTTATAATCTGAGTTATGCCACTCTGTTTGCCATTCACTGCGGATAGAGCATTTTATAAACAGCTTAGTGTCTTCCGTGGGGACTGTGAAGATGTCTGATTCTCTTTTCTTCAAAGCGGACTTTGCTGCCTGGTCCGCTATTTCATTTCCTCTTATTCCCACGTGTCCAGGGACCCAACAAAAGACTAAAATATAGTGACGGACCAAGAGATGGTGCGTATGCTGTTGGATGGTCATTGTCAGTGGGTCACAAGACGAGAAGGAGGAGATGGATTCAAGAGAGCTTTTTGAATCACTGCAGATCACCACTTTCTTTATTGACATCGATCCAGCATATTTAAGTGCCTCCAAGATCGCATACTTCTCTGCGGTATAGACACTGCACGAAGAGTCTAGTCGAAAACCTTGCGTGGATCTACTGCAGTAGAAGGCACATCCGACTTTGCCGTTTTGAGAGGAGCCATCGGTGTAAATAAAGAAGGGGCCAGGATACGTAGATTTTATCGCCTCAAATTCCGATAAGAATGTACCGGGGGGGTGTCAAGGATTTAGGAAGGTTAGCCAGTCTAAGATCTATTATCGGCCGGTGTAGTTTCCACGGGGAAACAAGGTTTCGGGGGGGTTTCACAGGGTTGGGTACTTTTATATGAAGCTTCTTTAGGAGCATACGGAGACGGACACCCAGGGGATGGGGTAATGACGGTCTAAGCGCATATGAAGTCAGGTGGGTTGGATGGAGGACTGCTTGGAGCGAGGGAGTATCAACATTGGATAATTTCGCGCCATAGGAGGCAATCAGAATATCCCGCCTTTGGCTCAGAGATGGTTCTCCAGCCTCAGCCAAAAGGCATTCGATGCGACTCGTGCGGTAGGCGCCTGTACTAATCCTTATGCCGGCATTGTGTATGGTATTTAATGGCCGGAGAATTGATGGAGACGCTGACACATACACTATGCATCCGTAATCCAAGATAGGGCGGATGAGAGTTCTATACAAATGCAAAAGACAAACACGGTCTGCGCCCCAAGAGCTACCAGTAAGAGTGCGAAGGAGATTCGTAGGTGATACACATCGGCCCCGTAGTTTACGGATGTTTTCGCCAGGTTAGGCTCTTGTCGAATGTGAGCCCAAGGAAGGTTGCGGATTCAACGAATGGAAGCTGCTGTCCTCCAAAAAAAGGTCGGGGTGATTATGGAGGTGATGGATTCTGCAAAAGTGCATGCAAGTGGTTTTTGAGGTAGAGAACTTGAATCCTGTTTCATCGCTCCATTCCTGCAGTTTGTTGAGCACTAGTCGTAACTGCCTCTCAATAACTGGCACGCTCTTGGAGGAGCAAAAAATTGCAAAGTCGTCAACGAACAGTGATGCCTTCACAGGTTCCCGGATAACTGATGCAATACTATTGATAGCAATGGCAAACAAAGTGACGCTCAAAATCGATCGCTGGGGAACACCGTTTTCTAACTGGTGACTAGAGGATAACACGTCGCCAAGGCGGACGCGGAAAGATCTTGATGAAAGAAAAACCTACTAGAAACAAAGGGATCCGTCCCCTAAGGCCCCAAGTATGCAAGGTGCGAAGAATTCCGTACCTCCAGGTGGTGTCATACGCTTTCTCTATATCGAAGAAAACTGCTACCAGGTGCTGACGTAGCATGAAACAAGTGGAAATCTGCGTAGCAAGGGTGACTAGGTGGTCCATGGTTGATCTGTGCTTCCTGAAGCCACATTGGAGAGGTGTAAATAAGTTCTTTTGTTCCAGGAGCCAGACCAGACGTGTATTTACCATTCGCTCTAAAAGCTTGCACACACAGTTTGTGAGCGAGATTGGGCGGAAATTGAGGGGGTTGTTCTGTCCTTTCCTTCTTTAGGGATAGGGAGAACAATGGTATCACGCCAAATTCTTGGTACTGCGTGTTCAGTTCAAATCTTGTTGAAAATGCCGAGGAGAAACGAACGAGCGTTTTCCGGTAGGTGTGTCAACATTTGGTTATATATCTGGTCTGGTCCTGGAGCAGAATCTTTCGCACAAGCGAGGGCACAGGAGAGTTCGTCCATGGAGAAAAAGGCATTGTAATCTTCCTCCACGCGACTCGAGAAGTCTAATTTACAGTTTTCCATTTTTCTTTTCGTGTTTTGAAAGCCAGAAGAATAGTGTACGGAGCTGGGATTTTGTTCGTAATGAGAGGCCATTTCTTCAGCAATTTCTTGTGGAGAGGTTAGGAGATTGCCATTTACCATAAGCTCTGAGATAGACGGCGAAGGGAGTCTTCCACCGATCTGCCGGACCACAGTCTCCTCACTAGTTTAGGGGATGAACGGCAAGAGAGTGACGAGATGTAAGCTCTCCAGGACGCAGCCTTACTTTCCCGTATCGTTAATCTAGCTCTGGCTCGGGATCTTTTATAGTTTATTAGGTTTTCCATGATTGGGAACCTAAGTTTTGCCAATGCCCTCTTCTGATCACGGATCGCGGTGGCACAATCATCGTTCCACCATGGCACAGGGGGATGTCGTACATGGCCCGACGACTTCGGGATGGCAAATGAGGCCGCATGGAGGACGGCGTTATTAAAATGGGCGACCATAGCATCGATGTCGTTTGGGCAGTTTTCCGAATTCTTATTTTTTCTTGGTTTCCCACTCAGCTCGGTGGATTGGCCAGCGAGGAGGGCGGGCAACGTTCAGATCGGGAATATCGAGGTTGACCCGAATGGGAAAATGGTCACTGCCATGCAGGTCGCCAAGGACAGTCCACTCGAAGATTGTAGAAAAGGAGGGACTACAGAGAGCTAGGTCCACGGACGAGAATGTGTTAGAAGCTACGGAAAAGTGTGTGCTTTCGCCAGAATTTAGGAGAATTATGTTTTGGTTATCTATGATATTTTCAAGTAACCTGCCTCTCGTGCACGACCTTGTGCCACCCCAGGCAGGGTTGTGGGCGTTGAAGTCCCCCACAATAAGAAAAGGTGTAGGCACCTGAGAGAGCACATCTTCCAGTTCATTTTGTGACACGACTTGTCCAGGCGGGATATAAATGTTGCAAATGGTAACAGAAATAGTTCGGAAATTTACACGAACGCAAGATATCTGCAGAGTGGTTCGTATGTCTATTTCTTTCGATACCAAAGAGTTTGTGATAAACGTGGCGACTCCGCCATGGGCGCGGAGGCCATCGTCTACGTCTTGCCTGTAGCAACAAAACCCGCGTAGAGAGATGGAGTGCTCAGAAAGGAGATGTGTTTCCTGCAGGCAGATAACCACGGGTCTATGTATAGACATTCATCCAAACGAGTTCGAAAGCCATTTATGTTCCATGACAGGAGAGCCATAGTTTCTAGTTAAGGTTTGGTTCAAGGGTAGGTTATCTATCAGGTTTCTTTTTCTTCTTTTTCCTTCTTTGTTGGAAAGTAATGGCTTGGTTCATGCGAGGTTCCTCATTCCCAGCAGAGTCATCTTGACTACTGCTGGAGAGGGTCGCATGTATTGAGACACCACGGTCCCTTGAGACAGGCGACCTAGATCTAGCAATAGGGCCTGTCGGCCTCAGCTTCTCTTGATGTGTTTGGGTGTTGGTTGCAATATTTATGGTTTTTGTTTCCGATTTTGTTTCAGGCTGGACAAGAGATTTGGGATTTGCATCTCCGCCGATGTCATCAAAGGACACCTGGCAGGCAGCATCGCGCGAAGTGGAGGCTTTAGGCGTTTGGGTTTCCGAATTGATTTTCTTATGTTGACCCACGGTGTCAGCGAAACTTCGGGCCATGTCCACGGGGTTTCGCGTCTGGTAACGTCGTGCCTCCGGAAAGGAGACTTTCTCAGAGACCCTGATCTTCTGGATCTCTGTTTCTCTTAAGAAAATCGGGCACTGGTTGGAATTAGATGGATGTTTTCCACAACAGTTTACGCATTTTGCCTCGGCGGAGCAGTTTGAGTCATTACAAACCTTCCTTCCACAGTGCACGCAGACTGCGGCGCTCATGCAGAGAGGTTGCGTATGGCCAAACCTCTGGCATTTAAAGCAGCGCAGAGGGTTTGGAACATACTGCCTGACACGGAGATTGTAGAAGCTACACGATATCTTCTCTGGTAGCGATGGACGGTCGAAGGTCAGTATTAGAGTTGAGGTAGGAGTGGGTACCCCATTTACTCTCCGCTGAATCCTGTAAATCTCTGACACACCATATGGCTCAAAGAAGGCTTTCAAATTTTCTTCCGATTCGGTAGAAAAGTCTTCGTGATTTACCACACCCTTGCAGAGGTTTAGGGTCGGGTGGGCGGACACATGCACCTGGAGGCCGGCTATTTCATTGAGGTCGAGGATCTTGCTGATCAGTTCGTCAGAGCGACATTCAAAAAGGATTGTGCCGTTTCTCTGAGGGACCACCGACTGAAATATAGCAAACTTTTCAATTTCCCTGGCAAGTTTTATAGGGCTGATACTCTTCATAGTTTCATTTTCTCTTTTACTTGACATGACGGGAAAGCGGGGCTTAGTGGGTCTGTCTGACTCATTACAAAAAAAAACAAGATTTACTGTTTCACCAACAAATCTCCTCTTCCTTATGGAAGAGGGCGGGGGGAGTGCCAGGGTTGCCACGGGGTATAGTGGGGGGATACCACAGCGCTGCACCGCCGTGGATCCCCCCGCTCACCCTGGAGTTCAGTACAAGACCTAGTCCAAGCCGGTTGATCGGGAGTGGGTTAGCTCCCAACCGCCCGTCTAGAAGAGTCCGTAGCCAAAGCAAGTGTATTGATACCTACAAGGAATGTTCCCCCAAATACGTAAGAGCACGTATCCCTGGATGCCAAGAAAAAGGAGCACGAGGAGAGTAATTGGGAAACAGACAGGCCCCTCAACCGCCAGGACATACATTCCCTTCGACACGGGTCGCCATGCACGGCAAACACATGGGTGGGCGTTCAGCATACAGAGGGAGCGAGTGAAATAGAAGAGGGAGAAGAAAAGAGACAGGATGGTATAGAAGAATGAGAATGTACAATGGGGAGAAGAAAAGTGACTTGTGAAGGAAAGGAATACTTGAGAGCCCTCTCTGTATCCCCCCGTCAGGACGTGGACCAACCCACCTCGACGAGTCCTGTAAGTTCGAAAACCCAGTGATACTTTAACAGGAGTCTAATTATTACTCAAGACTGTTTCTATGTGCTTAATATTGCAATGCTCAATAATGCAATATCGTTAGGAGCACAAAAACAGATGAATACATTTACCAGTATATACGATTATGTTTTAGTCAATTTTGAACAAAAATAACCCCTACTGTCTCACTTCCCCACCTCTCCTTGCCCCTTCACTTCCCCTCCTCCACGTTGTAACCTCGAAACTACCGCCGCTTTTTAACTAGTCCCGCTTGACACTCGCGCTTGTGCAGGGTGGGAAACAAAGGTTAGGAAAATGTGCTTTCATTATTGAACTAGCATTGGCATTCACATTCGTCTTTTTGTGTTGAGTGCACGGATAATGGTGTTATAAAAGTAAAAATTGTTGCATACTGTCAATGCTTAAGTCTTAATGATTGATTGTTAGTTATTCCGGGCGCGTCAACTACCGAGGTCATTAGTCCCGTAAGTGTAGCCCTTGTTTTTTAATCTGGAGGTTGCGGTGATCTTCCCGCACTGCATGGCGAGATCCGGTGCCGACCTACCGTCGACTAGCGGGGTTTTCCTAACCAGGTATCTCCCACAAGCGCACGGTGTGATCAGATGGCGAAAACGTGGCCAAAACCTCAAAAATTAAAATTTTGGGGGTTTCCGACCATTCCACTTGAAAGAGGAAGGTTTCGCACATCTGTTGTGAAAGTATGAAGGATAATCCCTGTACCTGCTGCGTGCAGTGGAAGTTTGAAGTTGGAGTACACGGTCAGTGCTGTTCTTGCGTCAGAGGCGATAGTAAGCTGTGCTTTCC
Organism: Teleogryllus occipitalis; assembly: GCA_011170035.1. Lineage (NCBI taxonomy): Eukaryota > Metazoa > Arthropoda > Insecta > Orthoptera > Gryllidae > Teleogryllus > Teleogryllus occipitalis. The sequence goes on along the minus strand of BLKR01001172.1, from coordinate 167,526 downwards.
AATAGTTATAAAAACGTTCAACAAAATTATTTTTACTGTGTTTTGCAATTATGAATGTCCCTGTGGTGGTAAGTAACACAAAAATTATGTTAATTTACTATGGATTACGATTATTTATATTCGATGCAATGTGATATAAAATCTAACTAGCCTAAAAGTAATCTATAACGCAATATAACACCTGCAAATTTTCATGACAATTTAGCTTGTATATTAATCATTCAGTTAAAAGAAAATTTGGCTGCGTCGCGCTGCAGATTCGTGTTTTATGAACTATTTTCTATCACAGTGTATATCTCGTAGCGGCAACCAGCATTACTAAGCGGGGACTTAAAACTAACAATCATTCCATTCTCAAGTTCTGTACCGGCAAATATTGTAAATTGCTTGTGATTATGAATATTAGTCATTAGAATATTACATTACCTCTGAAGTTAATAAGGTATGGCCGAGTATAAACGCATATTCAAGTTTTATAAACTATTGTTTTTCTGAGCACACGCATCTCTGCGACACATTGCATTAGAAAAATTAAGTGATTCGTTCAAAGAATTCAGTGAAAAAAGTTTATAATTAATCATTTAAATTGCATTCAGCTATAAGATTACTTGATCATCTTTCTAAAAATGCATTTATCGCGCGGATGCTGCCAAATAAGGTTTACTGAATAATTAGTAAAGAATGAATGCGTCGTGGCACTGGTAAAATAATTTCGCATGGAATGTTATCAGTTCGTCGAAATATATTTGTATAGATAACTAATTCTTCCGAATACTCGTGAATTAATAAACGAGATTTCTGTAATCGTATAGAATGTTTCAATTTTCCTTGAAGGTACCCCGCGGTAGCCTGATTAGTAAAATTAATCGAGAATTTAGTTCACGATTTTTTCAAATATAATGAGTGCGCATAAAGATTTATAACTTTATTCGTCGAATAGAGTAATTAAATAAGTTATGAATGAAGCAAACACTTATTGTAAATTTCTGCAGTTTTAGGTTTTATGACTAATTTCTTATGTGCGCGTGCAACTCGCCGCGGAACTGTGCCATAGTGAAATATATGAAGAGTTCTGTTCAAAGCATTTTGTACAAATAAGAAATGCGTATAACGATTTATAATTCGTATAAACGAATAGAATAATTCAATAAGTTATAAATAAACCAAACACGTATTGCCAATTTATGCAGTTTCAGGTTTTATGACTAATTTATGTGCGTGTGCATCTCGCCGCGGAACAGAGTCATAGTGAAATATACAAAGAGTTCATGGGGTTTTGTACTATTAAGCAATGCGTATAACGATTTATAACTCATATAAACGAATAGAGTAATTTTATAAATTATAAATAAAGGAAACCTATATTGTAAATATCTGTGGTTTGAGGTTTATGACTAATTTCTTATGTGCGTGTGCATCTCGACCCGGAACAGTATCATAGTGAAATATACGAAGAGTTCATGGGGTTTTGTACCAATAAGAAATGCGTATACGATGTATAACTCATATAAACGAATAGAGTAATTCAATAAGTGATAAATAAAGTAAACACGTATTGCAAATATCTGCAGTTAGAGGTTTTATGACTAATTTTTAATGTGCGTGTGCATCTCGACGCGGAACAGTCATAGTGAAATATACGAAGAGTTCATGGGGTTTTGTACTAATAAGAAATGCGTATAACGATTTACAACTCATATAAACGAATAGAGTAATTCTATAAATTATAAATAAAGGAAACCTATATTGCAGATATCTGCGGTTTGAGGTTTTATGATTAATTTTCTTATGTGCGTGTGCATCTCGCCGCGGAACAGAGTCATAGTGAAATATACGAAGAGTTCATGTGGTTTTGTACTAATAAGAAATGCGTATAACGATCTATAACTCATATAAACGAATAGAGTAATTCAATAAGTTATAAATAAAGTAAACGCGTATTGCAAATATCTGCGGTTTGAGGTTTTATGACTAATTTGTAATGTGCGTGTGCATCTCGACGCGGAACAGTGTCATAGTGAAATACGCGAAGAGTTCATGGGGTTTTGTACTAATACGAAATGCGAATAACGATTTATAACTCATATAAACGAATAGAGTAATTCAATAAATTATAAATAAAGGAAAGTTTTATTGTAAATATCTGCGGTTTTAGGTTTTATGATTAATTTCTTATGTTTTGTATATGTTGTTTCTTATGTATGTCTTAATTACATTTGCGCCATATTGCCATATTGGATCCGCCATATTGTTTTGTGTAATTTTGATAAGATATGAAATCAGCGACATCGAAAACCCCCATGTACAACTTAGTAAATGAATTCGAACACATTTGAGGTTTTGGCCACGTTTTCACCATCTGGTCACATCGTGCAGCGGAGCACCGCCCCAGCCGGGACAAGTTCAGAGTCTCCGACCGGTCTCCTGGCATGTGTGGAAGTGTAGTGCATGTTAGTGTGTGTGTGTGTGTGTGTAAGGGGGTGAGGATAGGACAAGGAAGAGGAGGGAAAGATCGCGCGGTCCGTGGCCCGTTTGTTAGGGTACTGCTCCGGCATTCGCCTGATGTTGATCGGAGAAACCACGGAAAACTACCGATCAGAACAGCCGACCGCTAAAATTGCCCTTCAGACAGAGACTTAAGTTGACCTAGCTAGTGTGAAAAATCCTGCCGCCATCGGGACTCGAATCTAGGATCTCCCGGTCAGAGGCACTGCAGTGACATTAATTGATGCACTGAGCCACTGTTCCCGGTAATAATAGTTTTAATGATTGATATAAACGGCATCGAATTTTTAAAACATTTTAATATTTTATACAGTTTGTTATATTCTCTGTAGATGATGCACTCATGATGAAGTATTAAAAAGAGGTCTGCACAAGTAGCAGACCGTGATGTCAATATTAGGTTTTCTTCGTTAAGGTTTGAAGTTATGACGTGTATGTACAGGTTACTTTTAAAAAGTAAACTTTTGTTAATAACTTTTAGAAAAAAATATATTGTACAAGTGTGTAATGGTTAACATATGCCCTTTCCAGTCTGTCTGAACGAGACAAAAGATCTCTGAAACGTCATGATGTTAATTAATAAAATCATTCATTAGAAAGCAATTGTCCGGAATATTCTTTTTGGATCTTTCCCTGGGTTAAAAACTAATACATGTACATCATTTTACAACATATTACCAGACATTAAACAATTACCATCGAACCATGTCAAACCTTTCCCCCTACATAATTGTTTCTATAAAATTAAAGACTATACTGAGCATCAAAACTTGAAAATAGTATTAATTTTAACAATGTTATTTGATGTACAGTTACCACTTGGACTGTATAATTCTAAAAGACTAAATATGTCTGTAAGAGGTAGAGTACCTCAGCTTCTGGGTCAATGACCCCATTTTGATTTTAAGTTTCCCTTCACTAACTTCACTATCTGTGCAGGTTTTCTGGACCTAACATATTGATATCAATTTTTCCCAAAACGCTCGTTTCCACCTGTATTCATAATTCAACTTGTGAGTTAGTGCAGGAATCTCAGAATTTAAGTAAACATGCACACAATACACTTATCCTCATAGTATGTCACACTCATTTTTAACCGTTTAATCACTATTGTGAGCTGCTACATGACCCCTAACGAGGCTGGATCTGAAGACATGATACGAGAGACAGACGGAAATACTTTAGTAAGTGGTGACTTCTACGCTAGAGCACCGGAATGGGGCATGTCGGCGTCGAACACTGGTGGACGATACTTATTGGAGATGGCAGCCAGACAAGACCTGACAGTCCTGAACGGCTTCGTCCCTACCTTCAGACGGCCCGGATACGAGGAAACTATTCCGGATATCACATTCGCAACCGGAGAGCTCGCAGCCAGAATGACGGGCTGGCGGATGATCGAGGACTTCACAGGAAGTGACCACCAATACACACTTTGTAGCAGAGAGGGCGTTCACACAGACAAACCCGGAAGAAGAAAACCGGGCTGGAATGTAAACAAGTTAGATGAATCCAAATTAGTTGAAAAACTGCAAAATGAAGCAGCATGGATAATGAAGCGCTCTTCGAATATCAGCACTGAGGCGCTTGTGGAAGAAACGATGCTCGCCTTGCACAAGGCCTGCGAAGCATCAATGCCCCGCAAGACACAACCCCGGAACGGCAGACGGGCAGTCCATTGGTGGACGAAAGAGATAGCGAGGCTGAGGAAAACTTCGACGACGTGCCCAAAGAGCGAGCCTGAGACCTGAATCCGCGCTGCTGTCCGCCGAACACAAGGAGGCCAAGAAGAAATGGGAAGGGCGATCGACCGAAGCAAATCTCCGTGCTGGAAGGCCCTTATCGGCGACGTCGACAGAGATCCATGAGAACAGGGCTACAAGATACTGACCTGAAAACACAGGAAGCGGACACCGGAGGGAAACCTCGGCGCTGATTCCATGCGTCTCATTGGGGACGCATTGTTTCCCAGTCACCAGTTTAGGCCACCTGGCAAGCACGCCGAAGATAGTACAGATATCCCGCTCTTCGAAGAACGAGCACTCAGAAGAAACCACCAGCCTCCAGAACAGGAATGATTATGCCCCAGGGCATGATGGAATACCAGCAGAAGTCCTGAAAACAGCGACGCGAGAATTCCCGAATCTCTTGCTTAACATGTGTAACAGCTGCCTAAGAGAGGGTATCTTCCCTAAGCGGTGGAAGAAGCAGCAGTTGGTCCTGATGGACATGGGTAAGAGTGGACCCCACCAACCATCGTCCTACAGGTCCTTCTGCTTGCTCGACACGGCTGGGACGCTACTTGAAAAGCTGCTCAAACCACGGCCTGCTGATGGCGTTCCTCGCTGGCGGAAACCTATCAGAAAGACAATATGGTTTCAGGACTGAGAAATCTACTGCGGACACAGTCAAAGTTGTAGTGGAAGCCGTTGAAGACACACGGCAGGTAAACCACCATTCCAGCAAAATAGTGGTTCGCAACACTGGACGTGCGGAACGCTTTCAACTCGACTAAATGGAC